>JAQBSW010000865.1:112500-163529 GCA_029291075.1 Eudiplozoon nipponicum | reverse complement strand
TGCGTCGTGGATGGCGAGAAGTTCTCGGCCGAAAGTGTCGTACCTCGTTTCTACTGGTTGGAGAGTACGCGAGTAGCAACTGATAGGCTTCCGAAATCCGTCGATCTCTTGTTCCAACGCGGCTCAAATTGCGAATTTAGAAGCATCTGTCGTGAGTAAAAATGGTCGTTGAAAATCTGGATGCGTTAGCATTGTGGTATTTGCTAACGAGTTGATGGCGTGTTGAAGTAATTCCTTGTCTTCGGATGACCAAGAAATGATGGAATTCTTGCTAAGTCCTTTTCGATTCCGCAGGTGCCTGCACAAAAGATAAAGTTGTCTTGAAAGGCCCGGAAGGAACTTGCGATAGTAGTTTAGTAGTCCAAGAATTTTCTGCAACTCGCTAACAGTCTACGGTGACTTCATACTCTTGCCGTTGACGGCAAAGGTTGAATACCTTGTGGCGTGATTTTTCAATAGGATAAGAAACATAATTGGACGTGACTTCCTCGAACACTTCGACCTTACTATTCGTCCAAGAACACGAGAGATACACACTGCCGAAAATCAGTTGCTATCATCAACGCTAAAACATAGGACTCGCGCCAGAGTAGTCTCATCCATACAGCTAATTCATCCAGCTCCTCATGTACCACAACTGGACGATGTTCTAAAACGACATGAAGAGATTTTCAAACCTATCTCAAGAGAACGCGTGCCATCACAGCTCATCGTATCATCTTATCGAAGCCACTTCCTCATCCACCAAGAGCACGTTCATTGGCACCACACAAACATAAGGCCACCGAGCATGAATTCGCCATGTTACTTCAACATGGCATCTGTACACGATCCAGCTCACCTTATGTGTCGCCAGTGGTAGTAGTACCAAAGAGTGAACCAGCAATATTCAGGGTGTGCAGGGATTATCGTATTCTCAATTCTTGCACACAGTCTGATTCGTACATCCTGTCAAATCCAATTGACCTACTCCGATCTGCTATCGGTCACGCTGTGAACTCAAAACTCGACCTAGTGAAAGCGTACTATCAAGTACCGATGGACAAAGAGTCATTATCCTATACTGCACACAGATTCACAGGAGGTGGCACTCACGAATATCATTATATGCCTTTCGGTAATAAAAACGCCTCTCAAACTTTCCAATGCGTTATGGACGAAATACTAGATGGTCTACCATTTGTAATTCCCTACTTAGACGACATCCTGGTATTCTCCAATTCAATGTCCAAACATATACGGCATATTGACATTCTACTCACACGTCTAGCATACTATGGCCTCCGACATCATGGCAACAAATGTATCTTTGCACAAAAATCAATTGAATTCATCGGTCATCAAATTTCCGTGAAAGGCATGACAGCTATACCTGCTAAAGTTTGTGCTATTCAAGATCTACAGCCTCCAACCACCGTTCGAGCGTTACGAAGATTCTTGGGCAAGATGAACTACTATTCTCGATTTGTACCATACCTTTCCAAGATTCTGGCACCTCTTCAAAAATATCTCGTGCCAGAAAGCCGTTTTGTCAAGAAATCACAACTGATTCAGCTCAACGTAGCCGACATGCAGGCTTACGAAGATGCCAAAAGAACATTATACAAAGCGACCATACTACATTCTCCTGATTGGTCTCAAACTTTTGAATTGTTCACAGACGCACCCAAAGTTGCCATAGGCGCATTAATTCAACAGTCCATCAACAGCATACACCGACCCATCGCGTTCTAATCACAAAAACTACAACCGATATGATACATTAGGGAAAGAGTTACTCGCTATCTAACGGTCGATCCTATACGTCGACACCTATCTGGATGGCCGAGAAGTTCAAGATCTACACTGAACACCTTCCTCTACTCCCGATGCTCAGAGGAAGGAAAGAGTATTTATATTCACTACGTGTCAACTCACACCTTACACGAGTATGAATATGAAGTCACTCACGTCAAAAGATCAGTAAACGTAGTTGCAGACTCCCTGAGCCGTCCTGCAGAACTCTGTGCTTCTATCATGTTTCATTCACCTATAAGTACTCAGGAATTGCAAGCAGCACAGCAAGATGATCCATCACTTCGGACATTTTATGTCAATCGCCTGAAAACATTTGATTATTATGGAACTCTGCTACAGTGCGAAATAACTGGCGTGGGCCCTCAGCCGTTTATACCTGAAAAACTCCGTCACAAGATCTTCGAGGTCTACCATTCAATGAGCCACCCATCTGGCGAAGCCTCAGTGGAAATTCTATCCAGAACGTATTTTTGGCCTGGCATGCGGCGAGATGTCAAGAAGTGGTCAAAACAATGTCTAGAATGTCAGAAATGCAAAGTGACGAGACACACCAAAACGGCGCCACAAGTCATTCAAGTTCCCAAAGTCCGGTTCACGCACATACACGTTGATCTGGTAACCTTACCTGCCGTGAACGATATGCGATATCTACTGTCAATAGGGGATTGCACCACTCGATGGTATGTGGCCATACCACTGCCAGACATGAAGCAAGACACTGTCAGTTATGCTTTAGAGTTCAATTGGTTCGCTCGGTTTGGTGCTCCAGCTGAAGTGACAACCGATCGTGGCGCACAGTTCCTCGGTGAAGAGTTCGCAGCCCTACTGAAATACTATGGTGTCAAACACTTCGTGACCGCGGCTCGCAATCCGAGAGAAAATAGTTTCGTCGAAAGGCCACACCGGAAACTAAATGCGGCGCTTAAGGCTAGCCCAGAAGAAAATTGGCTTGCGGCTTTACCGAAAGTACTACTATCAATGCGTACAAGATCTCGTGAGCCGATCAAATGTAGTTCCGCTCAAATGGTATTTGGCGAATGTCTACGGCTGCCTAGCGATCTAGACCAATCACGTGCTGAAACTGCAATAACGATGAACGATCCGGCATTTTTGTTTTCACTTCACAGTTACCTGAAATATAACGCTCACAATCTGCCGATCTGTCCTACACGTCAGCAAAATGGTCCAATTTATAAACGAAAGATTTTTATAGCTGCAAATGGTTCTTCGTCAACAACGATATGGATAAAAGGATTCTAGCCAAACCGAAGCGCGTTCCTTATCGTGTGTTAGATCGACGTCAGAATTACATTATTTTGGAGATCAATGGCAAAGCTGAAGCTGTTCAATTTTGAAAAATATAGTTCTGCTTAAGGTCAAATAGTCTAACTCTGCTTTTACACAATATTTCTCTTAACTGTGATTTTAGCAACAATCTCTGTTAGTTTCAAGCAGATTAATTTAGATTTCTTGAACTTTACATTTAATAGTAATTAATAGGGTTTTGTTAAATAAATTAACACACCCGCGCGCAATACGCATGTAACATGCGGTGGATTTTTATACCTCACGATTTTTATCCATCAATTATCAGTGATAATATTTATTGTTTTGCTTCTCATCCATTATCAGTGGCTTTAAACTAATTTTCTAATCGTCTGGATTTATATCATCGTACTTTTTCAATCATTTACATGAATTCGTCACGATTCAGCCGATTTTGTTTCTAGTCATTACTTGTGCATAAGACATTTAATTGTGTTGACCATATATTATCTTGTTACCGTCTAGAGCACGGACATTTTGGATTAACTGTGAATCGATTTATGCATTGCAATATAACATTCAATAAATGTCTGATAACATGTATGAGTTTTCTTACTTCACCCTTCGGAAAAAGATCAGGAAGTGATCATGGAACGGGTGGTGATAAGAACCACTATGAAAAAGTAGGAGTAGGATATTTTTACTAAATAGACAGCTATCTCGCAAAACCTATTACAATAACTGCAGAACCACCTACAAGGGTATACAAAGTGTGGCTACATCAAATAGCAAAATTATTAATCCATATTTATATTATGAAAATGAAGCATGACTTAATGTTTTTCAGACAACATTTGTTTGGTGTTACTGAATTTTATTTATTGCCCACTCTCTGATACTGCAATATATTTAATGGGACATGTGTGATCTGAATCAAAATGAAGTTCTTCGTTTAATCTGTTACTTTTAAGTCTAGCATCCAGATTATGTAAAGTCAAAACTTCAATAAATTATATTACTGTGGCTGTCAAGTGTGTAATTTTTTAAATTCTGAATGCAGATGTAATTCTTATAGCCCACCTGATTCAGTAGGCTCCTCGAAAAATCACAATTTCAGTTAGAATTTGAATTAGAAGTGAACATTCTGAGGAATATACTGTAAAGTCAGCAATAACAGCAAGGCAAAACTCTGTTTTATAATACGTATTCTCGACAAATTCTCTAAAAGCACACTATATGTATATTGACATTTTTATTCGAATAACTAAAGCAGCAGGTACAGATGAAAATTTACAATATTCACTCCTCTTTTTATCATTATTCAATAGACAGTATTATGATGAAGATTGTTTAATTTAATAGAAACATCTTCAAATTTCTTGCAAGTTTATACAGTACTATTTGCCAATTCTACCATTAATGGATCATCCTTCTACGCTTCCATTAATTACTGAGTCAAAGCGTTTGTGTATTTTACCACACAGACCTCTCTAATGAGCTCTACGTCCGCCTGGTTTACTCTGCTGTGCGTATCCGTCACGATATTTTCCGGAATGGAAATGTGATAGATAGTTAAATCAAACTTAGCTTATTGCAAGTTCACATTACATGAATAGAAAATCTGGGTTTTTATATTGTAGGAGGTTTCGTGGTGTGGCTATCTTTTTAGTGATACTATACCATTCCTACATATGCCTGGTTGCTGATGTTAAGAGCCGTGCTTCAGATTAGTCTCCGACCTTTTTCCAATGGGTGACGTGAGAAGGCTTAGTCGAATCATCATACGTATATTGTACACAATGTTGCAAAGTAAATTAAAATTCACTGTTAGTCCAAATTGACCGTGCTCCAGACGGCAACAAATTAATATATTGTCAACACAAGTTACAATCTCGTATAAAAGTGGCCACAATACACACAGTAAATAAATCCAAAATGTCTCGGCAGAAGTGACATTTTCATGTGAATGAGAAATTGTACAAAATATAAAAATCGAAAGTGTCTTTGTTGAATACTTCATAATTTTAGGTGAATGATTGAAAAAGGAAGAAAATATAAATCCAGAATGCCTTAGCAGCCATGTCACATAAATCCACAGCATGTTACCGGTGTATTGCGTACGTGTGTGTATTATTAAACAAAACCCTATTAATTATAAATAAATTTTCAGTTCAAGAAATCTCAGTTAAAACTGCTTGAAACTAACCGAGATTGTTGCTAAAATCACAGTTATGAGAAATATTGTTTAAAACCAGAATTAACATAACGCGGAGCCGCGCGTTACAATATCAAACTTACTTATAGGCGGTTTGTAATCAGAAAAAAATCCAATTTACGAAATTATTGCTATTAAAACAGGCAAATTCATGGAGATCCCCGTATAAGCATTCTAACTATCTTGTCGGCTATACTGATATTCCTCTCACATATTGCAGCTTTTTATCCGGAATACTTTGTCGACTTAAAAATTCCTGCATACATCGCATTCATTCTAGCACAAACCCTCTACAGCTCCTACTATTTGGGTTTCGTTATATTTCTAGATGAGTCATCTCTACCTATTGATTTTGTGCTGTCGTTACATCTGGGCTCACCAGTCGAAAGTGCTAGCAGTTCTCTCCTTGGTACTTAGAACTCTTTCCTGATTCACGGTGTGCCATGCACTTTTTACGTGGCATATTTACATTCTCGCGCAGCGGGTTTCCTCCATCATTAAAATCCCTTTTTCAAAATTCCTGATTGTAACAGCAATTTTGCTTTGCATCTGATATTCTACTATATATTCATTATTGTGCATTATAGACATCTAAACTCGTATTGTTTGATCACACGAGCTTCTTAATTTCTTTTGATCTACTGCATCATGAACAAATCTGTAGAGACTTTGTGTATCTCAGGTCCTTGCTCTTTGTTCACACCTTGCGACCATTTCATTTCCTCTATTTACTTTCATTTAAATATTTCAAATTTGAACCAAAACCTGCCTGGAAGTTCTGCCATATATATCCAGTTAAAACAACCTGATAAATATTTAACCCAGAAGCCTTGGTACGCATTTAGTTTTAAAACTCGGATTAGAGCTAAATCCTCAAATTATCATGACACAAAATATCAGTCAGCTGCACTGTATTTCTCTGTTGAAGTTTATCCATAAATAATTAAAATATATTTCGCCGGGCTTCTACCATCATCTTTATTTTGAATCTAATCATATTCGTCCTGAATCTTCCTCGAAAAACTATCCATGCCGAAGCAAACTCAACTAGATTATTATGCATTCTGTGGTACATAATTAATATTTCAGCATCTTCTATCTTATTCTTGTTATCTTCAGAATTATATGAATAAATATCAAACTTGGTCTGAACCTTGCGTGGAGGCAAAATTTATCAAAATCTCCCAAGTATATAACAAGAATTTTTGTAATGTTAGTGTTGTTTATATTGAAGTGTCCAAGTACCCATCAGGCATAACGCAATTGGAATAATTCATTGACAATGAAATCTATATTTTTCCGCTAAATTCCAAATACCAACTCTTGTTAATCTGTCAGCAACGCCATTAATATCCTATTTTTAGTCTAGCATCCATTACATACAAAAATCTGAACGTTAATAATTTAATTCTTTTAATTTTTAGACTGTAAGTCGACTCTGAAATCAGTTACCAATTAAATTACCTTTATTTTGGCTTCTCCTATACGAATTACCAAACCCAAATAACAACTAAATAAAGTGATTAGTATTTATAGCAAAATGGCTTAATAAGATTTGTTCATAAAAGTAAGATGGCAACCTACCTATTCGACCGAGCAATCATGCGTCCAATCAATCTACAGAAATATTAAGCAACAGAAACTGAATATATAAGTATCAAACAAAGTTGAAAAAGGAATGCTCCACATATTATTCAAACTACCTTTTAAAACCACATGATTGTTTTAGTCAGCCAAACTTCTATATAATTATTGATTGACTATTGTCGAAGGAAACAATACCTCCACAGTCCACCAAATCATGCACCAGGAAATTCCGTGAATGAAAATGTTACCATAATAGAGGCGGCTCTCTTAAAGTCCAGAAAGGCTAGCAGTGTCTGACCGCAATTTAGTTAGTGTTGCAGTCGGTTGTGGAAGCGCTGTCAAATAATAGTCAAGAGCTGGATTAGGAATATAAACAGATTTCGATTAAGAATTAAAAATTTTAAGTAAAAAACCTTCAAAGACATTTTAAAGGCTCAATTACAATTCGCCGACATATTTCCTAAATGAGATCCGAATTTAATTTACGCGACACCAATCAAAACAAGCAAAATTTTCAGTTAACCAATGGAGTGTGTGCTTCCGCTTTCAACGCTATTGTAACGACACAAATTAATGGCCGACATATTGCGTAAATTAAATTAAATTTTATTTACTTTGCACCAATGAGAAAAAAGCGAAACTTGCCGTTTAACCAATAGTGTGAAAGTAGACATGGCATGCTATTTAAGCACGGCAATTTACCATGCAAGTCAGTTGTCGCAATTGCATTCTGCTTTGCGTTACGCGTGTGCGTTCTGTCGGCTGTCAATACCTACGCTGTTGATTTGATAGTTTCACCAACAATTGGCTACATCCGTGACTCATCTTGTTGCGGTATAACCAGCGAGACGAGCCAATTAATTGCAGAACCTGAACGACGTTATCCACATCGTGATTACAAATCTACAATAAAAACAACAACAGTCAGAGTCCACCCAAGGCTCCAAGACATCTTCACACTCTGAATAATTCAGGCGACCGCGCCAGGATATTGTTTATTGTTCTGATTTTTTTTGGTATAAATAAATTGACTTTCTTTTTTCATTTATTTGGGATAAAAATAGATTAGCATTTGCGTTTTCTTTACCCTAATCGTGGTCTCCCGGGAATTTTGTCGGGCATATATATTCGTGGATCTGTGTTGAATTATCTTTGAGGGATATAATAATAATACATTGGCATCAAAGGCCAACGGGGCCTCTGTTCGTCTTTCCTACGTACAAAACGGCACCGTACGTACTGTGGATAATTTCTATTTTTGGAAGCAGTTACTGTGACGTGTTTTGTTCTGCGCTCATTTGACTGTGGAAGCTGTTTGTGGGTAAGCGTTTCGTTAAAGTATATTTATACATTTTCATATTGCTTATAAATTTATGCTTTTAAGATCCCGTAAGATTGTTAGAATGTCAGGTCCAATTTTAGATATTGATGTTCCTGTTTGGGATGGAGATAGTGAACTATTCTTTATGCGCGTAGACTCCGCTCTCTCCCCGTTTCATGATTATGACAGTCATCAAAAACTGTCGAAGGCTTTTGCTAAACTACCTTCTGAATTGCAGCGAGGGATTTATCCTAAGCTTGAGGCCATTAGGAAGCTAGCTAATCCCATTTTGGGCCTACAAAACGAAGTAGAATCTTTGCTTGGACCCACGGAAACTGATCAGATAATAAACAAATATGCGCAGTTAGATATGCCAAACATTGGCCCCATCGAAATACTGAGGGAATTACGGAAACGTTGGTATAAAACCAACATTTCTGACCATGAGGCTAAGGTTGTTTTTATTAACAATCTTCCCCAAACATTAAAACTCTTTGCCCGACAGCTCTCCAAAACTCTTTCTATAGATGACTTATCTGAGAGATGTGAGTTAGAATATAGGGTTTTGGAGCCCAAAATGAATCCATCATCCTTTCTTCACCCCCGCAAGATGATAGACTCTCCTCTTTAGGGAGGACAGTGGCGAACATGCCTAAAGTTCTAGAAGGATTGGCCATTACCAAATCCGAGCTAAATCAAGTGAATGCTCGACCTAAATTCGTTCCTAAGCCCAATTATAACGGTAGGCGGCGATCGAGATCTCCGCAATCCTTTAATAAATATGCGCCAAAGAACTGGTGTTATAACCACCAGAAGCTTTTTTATTCATGCCAAGTCTGTCTTTGTCGTTCCGAAGAATTTCCGAATGAGTGCCAATTTCCACAGCTGACGGAAAGGACAACAGACCGCAGGCACAAGGGTGCATCAGTATCGGGAAACGTCTGGCGCAGGAAGTAGAAGACCGTACTTTCTGCACATCAACGGCATCAACGGCGCTACAGGGAAGAAGCCAACTACAATCCGACATCCCTGTCGACTCTTTTCGTCCACGCCGAATTTTTCACATAGAGAACCAAACGGACAACGCCGGTCGCAATCACCAGCCTACTTGTTTGCATGACCCGGCCAAACAGCCCAACGAGCTTCTGCACCTTCTTGATTTCAAAACTGGCGAAGAGTTCATCGTAGACACAGGTGCGGCAGTCTCAGTTCTCAAAGGTGATTCAATGGCCGAGATGTCGCTAGGCGTTCTTCTCGCAACAGCTACAGGCGAGCCCATACCAACATATGGCTGCCGGTACCGCACACTCAACATAGGTCTACGACGTGAATTTTCCCACAACTTCATCATTGCCAAGGTCTCACATAATATAATAGGCCTTGATTTCCTTCTAAAATTTCGGCTCATTGTTGATCTTGCCAATCAAAAGATCATCGACCCCTCCACCGGACTTGAGCAAAGCTTTTGGACACTTGCCTCCGAGCGTTTGGAGTTACAGGTCATTCAGCCAACCCCAGTGCATCATTCAGCAGAGATATCAGCAGCTCTTCGAAAATACAAATCGCTTTTCGATCTTAACAAGTCAGAGCTACGAGTCTCCAACACGATGCATCATATCGTCACAGAAGGACAACCTATTGCACTCAAGAAGCGACCACTGGCTCCTGCTAAGCTGAAAGCTGCCCAAGAAGAATTCTCAAGGCTTTTGGAAGAGGGAATCATCAGACCATCGGAAAGTTCATGGGCGTCACCACTGCACTTAGTCTCTAAAGCAAACGGATCGTACAGAGCCTGCGGAAACTACCGTAAGCTAATTTCAGTGACAAAATCTGATGCATATCCTATTCCAATTATTAACACTTTACTTGAAAAACTCAACGGCAGCAATTTCTTCTCAGTGATTGACCTCAGACAAGCTTACCGTCACATCCCGGTAGCACCAGAGGATATCGAGAAAACTGCAGTCATCACTCCATTTGGCCTTTTTGAATATCTTTACATGCCTTTTGGACTTAAGTGTGCTACTCAGACATTTCAAAGATTCATGGACAACATACTTCGCGACGACTCTGCTTATTGTATGTCATATCTCGATGACATTATGGTATTCAGTCCAGATCCAGAATCTCATGCGAAACATCTACGAAATGTCCTCTCACGCTTATCCAACCACGGACTCAAGATCAACTGTGACAAGACGCAGATTGCAACTTCATCCGTCGACTTCTTAGGGCATCGTATCACGGCCCAAGGTATTCAACCGTTGCCGTCAAAGACGAATTCAATCAAGAATATCAAGTCACCAAGGACTGTGAGCGAGTTGCAGAAAATCCTGGGAGTACTAAACTATTATCGCAAGTTCCTTCCGGGCCTTTCAAAACAACTTTATCCTTTGTGCAGGCACCTGCGGAACCGAAAAGGACTTAGCAAGAATTCCATCATTGCTTGGTCATCCGAAGACGAGGAATTACTTCGACTTGCCATCAACTCGTTAGCAAATGCCACAATGCTAACACATCCAGATTTTGAAAAGCCATTTCTACTCACGACAGATGCTTCTGAATTCGCTATTGGAGCCACTTTGGAACAAGAGATCGACGGAGTTCGGAAGCCTATCAGTTTCTACTCGCGTACTCTCCAACCAGTAGAAACGAGGTACGACACTTTCGGCCGAGAACTTCTCGCCATCCACGACGCAGTGCGCCATTTTATCAGCATCATTGGCAGTAGCAGATTTGTTGTTTTCACAGATCATGCACCACTAGTTAGCGCACTTCGAAACGCAACTTCATCTATCGCCAAGTACCCTGCCAGAGTGGAAAGACAGCTTTCTCGTCTAAGCGAATGGCAATTTGACGTCTTTCACGTCAAGGGCAAACAGAACTTCATTGCAGATGCCCTGTCCAGGCCAGACGTCTCTCTACAACCACCTTCGCCGTCACCATTCACTGTCAACTCCGTGGCACTCAGTGAACCTGCACTAACGCCAACTCTCCTGCGAACTGAACAACGCGGTGACATTCACATTCAAAGATCAATAGCCCGTCACCCAACCAAGTTCATATGCCGTCTGTGGGAAGGCTTACCAATTGTTTACTTCACGGGTACGCAGCCCAACAAGCCAGTTCTGCCGACCAGCCTTCAGAGAAAGGTTTTCGATTCAATTCACTCAATTTCTCACCCAGGAAGCCAAGCGACTGTCCGACTTCTTACAGATCGTTTCTGGGGTCACAGACTTAGGCAGAATGTTAAACGATGGGTCTCAGAGTGTGCTATTTGTCAGAAAAATAAGATCACACGACACACTCGTTCTAAGTTGCAACAATTTCGAACTACTTCTCGCCGAGCCATCGTCCACATCGACATAGTTCATCTGACAAAGGTTCAAGGTTTCAGCTACCTTCTAACTATGATCGATAGATTTACACGGTGGCCTGCGGCATTACCTCTTGGCACCATTTCTGCAGACGAAGTAACTAACGGTTTTATCTCTGCCTGGATATCCAATTATGGTGTTCCCAATGAGGTCATCACGGACAGAGGCACTTGCTTCTCATCTGATCGTTTCAAAACCACCTTGCGGTACATGGGATGCATCTTACGCCAGACGACTGCCTACCATCCCCAAGCTAATGGCATGGTAGAGAGAATGCATAGGGAACTCAAAGCTGCTTTAGCATCCTCGTCCATTAATGGCAACTGGGTCGATGCACTACCTTTAGTTCTGCTTGCCATGCGTTCCCGTACTCGTGAATCCATTAAAACATCTGCGTCACAACTCTTGTATGGCATGGATCTACGCCTGCCTAGTCAGCTCCCACGTCTACTACCGGCACAAGATGACCCACAAGACGAAGCTACCCGCCTTCGACTTCATTTCGGTAACATGTCTGAACAGCAGCCGAGACACACGCCTCGTCCAGTCTTCGTTCACCCACAGCTCCACAGCTGCAAGAGAGTACTCGTTCGCAACAATAATGCTGTTGCACCACTACAACCAAAGTATCGCGGTCCTTACCCGATTTTGCTCAGACAACCAAAATACTTCATTATTATGCAAGGCGCTACACCGACATCAGTAAGCATAGACAGGTTGAAACCGTTTATCGAACCGCCTGATCCTGAGAGCGTTCAACCTTCTACACACGTCTCAGGCTCCGTCTGCCCACAATCTCAATGTCCTGCTTTGTATAACGCGTAATTGATTTTTTTAAACATTAACATTAACTATCAAAATTTTTTAACCTTACGTTATTTTTCGTATTTGTCTCACGTGGCATAACCAGCTGTTCTTAGCTAACAATTGTGTAGCATTTTTGAACAGTTCTCTGGTATTATGCCATCTCTGAGGCAATGTTCGTGTACATATTTTTATGCAGTTACCTTTGATTTTAATGTATATATTTTTACATTATAATGTATTTCTCACACATGACATCACACTGCCTATTTTTGGTATGACCAGCTACTTAGAGCTAACGCTTTCGTGTAGCAACACTAAGTAGTGATCAGCTTCATATCATGGTACAGGCCACTTTCAATGCATATCTCAACTTCATCAATTGCACAAAGACCACTCTACAAATGTCATGACCACAACGTCGAGCACTCTAGCTCCTTTGGTCGTATACAAACACATTGACAACGATCCAACCTGCTTAGGTTTTAACTTAAACCTGGCAAATTCAGAGGCGATTTACCTCGAAATCTTCACGCTGCGGCTCTCAAAACTTACACTGCTCTATTTTGCCTCACGTAGTATGACCGACCACTAGAGCTAACAATTTGTGTAGCAATTCCTAGTGGTTACCTGGCATCATATCATTGTTGAAGCAACCAACAAGCATATTTAAGCCCAGCATTTATGGTTCATCATATTTTTGCTTAACTTGGTTCGAACTCTGTCATACATTTCTTATCTAGCCTCGCAGAGAGAAATTTTTTTCCTTTTTTCAGAGAGGAAAGTGTTGTAACGACACAAATTAATGGCCGACATATTGCGTAAATTAAATTTAATTTTATTTACGTTGCACCAATGAGAAAAAAGCGAAACTTGCCGTTTAACCAATAGTGTGCAAGTAGACATGGCATGCTATTTAAGCACGGCAATTTACCATGCAAGTCAGTTGTCGCAATTGCATTCTGCTTTGCGTTACGCGTGTGCGTTCTGTCGGCTGTCAATACCTACGCTGGTGATTTGATAGTTTCACCAACAATTGGCTACATCCGTGACTCATCTTGTTGCGGTATAACCAGCGAGACGAGCCAATTAATTGCAGAACCTGAACGACGTTATCCACATCGTGATTACAACTCTACAACAGGAGCAACAACAATCAGAGTCCACCCAAGGCTCCAGGACATCTTCACACTCTGAATAATTCAGGAGAACGCACGAACAGGCCCTCTTAAGGGCCCCCTATCAGTAACAAATCTCTATTCAGAGCACCTTAACCAAGTTTGTAACGTCGTACGGCATTTACTTGAAGCCGGGGCGTTTACACTATATCAGCAAGGTTCATTTACTATGCTTTTAATAATAAGGTTTGATTTCTGCTACGCACTACGTGTATATGCTGCCTCCTGTCACACTGACTGTTCACCTACGCTGACAACTGGACTTGCTTCACAAGCAGGGTCACCTAGGCATACCAATCTTTTTGCTGCACAACTAATGAGATGGAGAAACATATATTTATTAGATCTCTACGTGTGCCAGTCAACACGGTGTTGTCACAGATAATCAACGAGACAATTTTGAGACTTCACACAGCCTCTAACCGCTGATTTCAACGCCACAACTGAAGGAACACCAGCCAGTTAGCCAGAGCTGATCCCGAGTGTCTAGGAGTACTTCTAGACACTGCTACACTATCTAATTTTCTCGGCATTTGGCGGAGAACGCAATTCCAGTCCTAATAAAGGCCACCAACAGTACTTATTTTCAGCCTTCTCGGCACCTAACTGCTTTGTAACGATGTACGGGGTTTAATTGAAGTTGGGGCAATTACAAATGGACGACCGTGCCATGATATCCTGGGAACAGTACCCTTTTCTGAACTTGTTTTTATAACACAAAATTTTGGCATAATTACAATTGACTGTTTCTTTTTCATTTATTATCGTGGGAATACAGAATATCGACGCTTGCATATACCTATTTTTACTTTAGTTGTTAATCCTTCTTAAGTAGAGGTATTGTAAACATTTTTGTTGGGAAGCAAATTTTTATTGAAGGAAGTTTTTCTCTCCAACGTACAAACTGTGTCAAATTGTTATAACCTGGACACCTATTTATGATCTCTTCATTTTTTGCTGTTTCAAACTGGTAAACTGTGCATGCTAATTGTGATTTTGCGAAAGCACTAATTCTGATTTTATGAAAGAACATATTGATATTGAAGAAACTGCGGTCATCACACCATTGGTCCTTTTCGAATATCTCTACATGCCTTATGGACTAAAGTGTGCTACACAGACATTTCAACGATTCATGGACGACATACTTCACGACGACGCCGCTTACTGTATGTTATATCTTGATGACAATGGTTTTTAATCCAGACTTATAATCTCATGCGAAGCATTTACGAAATATCCTTTCACACTTATCTAACCACGGACTCAAGATCAACTGTGGCAAGACGCAGATTGCAACTACACCCGTGGACTTCTTAGGACATCGTATCACGCCACAAGGTATTCAACCTTTGCCGTCAAAGGCAAAATCAATCAAGAATATCAAGTCATCGAAGACTGTTAGTGAGTTGCAGAAAATTCTTTGAGTACTAAACTACTATCGCAAGTTCCTTCCGGGCCTTTCAAGACAACTTTATCCTTTGTGCAGGCACTTGCGGAATCGAATATGACTTAGCAAGAATTCCATCATTTCTTGGTCATCCGAAGACAAGGAATTACTTCGACTCGCCATCAAATCGTTAGCAAATACCACAATGCTAACGCATCCAGATTTTCAACGACCATTTCTACTCACGACAGATTCTTCTGAATTCGCTATTGGAGCCACTGTAGAACAAGAGATCGACGGAGTTCGGAAGCCTATCCATTTCTACTCGCGTACTCTCCAACCAGTAGAAACGAGATACGACACTTTCGATCGAGAACTCCTCGCCATCCACGACGCAGTGCGCCATTTTATCAGCATCATTGGCAGTAGCAGATTTTACCTGATCTGCGTTTTGACTAACGCAGCTTTCATTGTTCCAGTAATTATCTTTTAGCAAGATATTTCGGCCCATCTTACCGTAGGCCTTCATCAGTTGCATCTCACGAAACAAATGAAACAAGTGTTTTATTTCCTCTAGTCATAATATTTATATACCTCAGACTGACCTTTCATTAGATATTCGCGTGTCACAGATTTGTGTGTGTACATTTTCATAACCGTTGTTTTCATCTAACTAATTTCGACCAGAGTGGCTGAATAATAATTTATCAATTGCATGCAATAACTATTCGTTTTTAACACACTCAGTGTAAATGACGTAACTGAGATGGGGGAGACCCATAATTCAGAAAACACTCGTCATAAAAACATGCCATGAGTGATTAAACCAGAAGTCCGAAAGACTATTGCACATGTTAAATTACAATTCAAACCACTAGGTTGTACTCAAGATAGAGAAGTTAATAACAGTTATTGGCGCACGCCACGCATGTCCATGTGTATGTGTATGCATAACTAAAAAACTTGGTTAAATTATTTTATTTTGATACACATGTACGTACATCTAAATGAAACTGCAGTCAATAGACATTAATTTACCCTTTGCACGCGTCAGACAAATCATTACTTATAACTATTGTATTATTATAATATTTCCAATGGGTAGGGTGGGGGTGTAAAACAGAAAATTAAGGTTGAAATCACTATTTGTTTTAAAATCAAATGAACAGTTAGAGATGAAATTTTGAAGACTATATTCATAATAATTGTTTATTCATTTGTTGAATAAAAGCCCACTAATTAGTCAATCTTAATCTGATGTTCTTAATCTTTTACTGGAGCTAGCTTCAGTTACCAATTCATGCAATCGCCTTTTTCTTCCACTAGCTAGTGCAGTATTCCAAATCGGACCTAAGGATTTTTCAACAGCTGTTTCATTCATAATATTATCTCTAGATTTAATTTCTATAGATTCCCTAATCAATCTCGTCATCCTATTACGACTACATATTGCTATGCGTTTGCATTCCTCCCAGTCGATAGTATGCCCAGTCTCCACTACATGACGAGCAAGATCAGATTTAGCAATATGTCCATATTTACACGCAGTTTTATGTTCACCTCTTCTTACTTTGATTGGACGCATGGTTTCACCAACATACTTGAGACTGCAATCATTGCATGGGATCTCATACACTCCTGAAGTGTCTAAGGGTTCAATCTTTTCTTTTTGGTTAGGGAGTATAGTGCCTAGTGTAAGGGGCTGTTTTAAAACGGTCCTTATATTGTATTTTAAAGCTATTGATTTCACTTTCCTACTTAATATAGAGTCCGGTAATACCATGACCTTCCGCTCTTCCTTATCCTTATCCGCTTTTGTGTATCTCAAACTAGGATTAAATTTCTTCACCATGTCCCTCATTGTTGTATCTATTAAATGAGGAGGGTAACCATTAGTCTTAAATATATCGCGTAGTCTGTCTAATTCTAACTTCCTATGCTTTATATCTGTTAACTTGAGACTTCTTAATGTTAATGACTTTAAGATCCCGACTTTCATACGAAACGGGTGATTGGACTTGAAATTAAGAAGGATTCCTGAATAAGTATCCTTCCTATAAATATCTCTTCCCAATTTCAGACCATTTCTAATTAATTTGACATCTAAAAATGGTAATTCACCCGACGATTCCCTTTCTAAGGTAAATTGTAGTTCGCTCATTCGATTAGCTAAATTTAAGAAATTTACCAATTTATTGTCACCATGGTTCCAGATCAGTAATATATCATCCAAGAAACGTAGGTACAGTTTTGGTTTCAATGGAGTCTTATCCAACAGATTATTTTCCAAATAATGCATAAAGATATTGGCTATTGGGACCGATAAAGGTTGTCCCATTGGAACGCCTCTAATTTGTTTATAAAATTCCTTACGAAATTTAAAATAAGTGGAGGACATACAAATACACATCATCTCCATGACGTGTCCTAACGTCATTTTGCTTCCTTCTAATATTAGTGGGTGATCAACTAGGAAACGTTTAAAACAATCCAGAGCCTCAGGTACCGGTATATTTGTGTACATAGATACTACATCTAAGCTTATTAATCTATCCTTTTCATCTAGTACATATTTATCAATAATTTCAACCAAATGATATGAGTTAAGCAAGGTATGTTCTAAGAAATAGGAATATTTTCTTATTCTATGGCACAAAAACTTTGAAATTTTATATGTTGGGGAGTGTTGTACATTCACTATAATTCTTAAAGGATTACCCGGCTTATGCACTTTAACTAAACCATAAACTCTGGGTGCAACCGTATCTCTTTGAATGAGAGTGTTACCATGCGTCGAATCCAATTCTTCATTAGCAATCATTTTATTGATTAATAATTTTACTTGCCCTTGTAACTTATCAGTAGGGTCTTTTGTTATTTTATTGTATACTTCAGCATTACTTAACTGTTCTATCATTTTATTGTTATAATCAGATTGATTCATCAGAACTGTAGCTCCTCCTTTATCCGCCTTAAGACATATAACATTATTTGATACTAAATCTTTTCTGAGACGTTTAATTTCATAATTAGGCTTAACTTTATCCTCTTTGTGTGTTAAAACCAATGAGGCAACGTCTAATTCAAATTTCACCTTATCATTATCCGAAAGAAGCTTTGCCGTTTTGACAGCCTCAGTAATTAATTCGTTTCTAACCGATCTTTCATTAGGAATAGCCATGTTTAAACCACGGTTAAGTAGTTCAACTTGATCCTTCTTAAGATTTAATGTTGATAGATTTACTATTCTATTAGTCCCGATTAAATTATCATTTTCTTGGGGTCTATAAATTCCCAAGTCAGCTAATTTTTTATTATGTCTAATTCTTACTTTTTTAATTTCTCTATTACGGGCTTTATCACTGAAATCCTCAATGCATTTAAAATCATCTGCGTGCAAAAGAGAAGTTAACATCGATCTTAGTTTAGTTTTTTCCTTAATAAGTATAATCTTACGTTTAACTAAATCACGAATCAAAGTTTTTATAATATTTATACAAAGCTCATGCTTAAGGGACATGCCATAAGCATTTAACTTAAAATTTAATTTAAAACGAAAACATTTAGGAATAACATCATGTTTTAAACAAATACTTAAAAAGGAAATATTTGACACTTGCCTCACAATTTGTTGTTTCAATAACGTATATTTATTATACCATTTAACGGCATTGCTGCTATAATTCCATGTTAAATGTTTCTTGAAGGAGTTTCCGTGTTTCGCACCTGGATTAATTGAAATTACCTGATCTGCGTTTTGACTAACGCAGCTTTCATTGTTCCAGTAATTTTCTTTTAGCAAGATATTTCGGCCCATCTTACCGTAGGCCTTCATCAGTTGCATCTCACGAAACAAATGAAGCAAGTGTTTTATTTCCTCTAGTCATAATATTTATATACCTCAGACTGACCTTTCATTAGATATTCGCGTGTCACATATTTGTGTGTGTGTACATTTTCATAACCGTTGTTTTCATCTAACTAATTTCGACCAGAGTGGCTGAATAATAATTTATCAATTGCATGCAATAACTATTCGTTTTTAACACACTCAGTGTAAATGACGTAACTGAGATGGGGAGACCCATAATTCAGAAAACACTCGTCATAAAAACATGCCATGAGTGATTAAACCAGAAGTCCGAAAGACTATTGCACATGTTAAATTACAATTCAAACCACTAGGTTGTACTCAAGATAGAGAAGTTAATAACAGTTATTGGCGCACGCCACGCATGTCCATGTGTATGTGTATGCATAACTAAAAACTTGGTTAAATTATTTTATTTTGATACACATGTACGTACATCTAAATGAAACTGCAGTCAATAGACATTAATTTACCCTTTGCACGCGTCAGACAAATCATTACTTATAACTATTGTATTATTATAATATTTCTGACGCGTGCAAAGGGTAAATTAATGTCTATTGACTGCAGTTTCATTTAGATGTACGTACATGTGTATCAAAATAAAATAATTTAACCAAGTTTTTAGTTATGCATACACATACACATGGACATGCGTGGCGTGCGTAATAACTGTTATTAGACTTCTCTATGTTTAGTGCAATAGTGTTTTGAGTTGTAATTGTGTTATATTCTGAGTATATTTATGTCGTTATGTCCTTCACTGAGTGTGTTAAAAAACGAATAGTTATTGCAAACAACGGTTATGAAAATGCACTCACACGCACACACATGTGACGCGCGAATATCTAATGAAAGATCAGTCTGAGGTATATAAATATTATGACTAGAGGAAATAAAACACTTGCTTCATTTGTTTCGTGAGATGCAACTGATGAAGGCCTACGGTAAGATGGGCCGAAATATTTGCTAAAAGATAATTACTGGAACAATGAAATCTGCGTTAGTCAAAACGCAGATCAGGTAATTTCAATTAATCCAGGTGCGAAACACGGAAACTCCTTCAAGTAGCAGATTTGTTGTTTTCAAAGACCATACACAATTAGTTAGCGCACTTCGAAACACATTTTCAACTGTAGCTGAGTACCCTGTCAGAGTTGAAAGACAGCTTTCACATCTGAGCGAATGGCAATTTGACATATTCCAAGTCAAGGGCGAAGAAAAGCTCATTGCAGATGCCCTTTCCAGGCCAGACGTCTCGCTACAACCACCTTCGCCGTCGCCATTCACTGTCAACTCCGTGACACTCAGTGAACCTGCACTAACGCCATCCCTCCTGCGAACGGAACAGCGCGGTGACATTCACCCAACCAAGTTCATATGCCGTCTCTGGGAAGGCTTACCAATTGTTTACTTCACGGATACGCAGCCCAACAAGCCAGTTCTGCCGACCAACCTTCAGAGAAAATGTTTCGACTCAATTCACTCAGTTTCTCATCCAGAAGGCAAGGCGACTATCCGATTTCTTACAGATTGTTTCTGGGATCACAAGCTCAAGCCGAAAGTTAAACGATGAGTCTCCGATTGTGCTCTTTTTCAGAAAAACAAGATCACACGGCAGAATTGTTTTAAATTGCAACATTTCCGAACTACTTCTCGCCTAGCCATTGTCCACATCGACATAGTTCATCTGACAAAGTTTCAAGGTTTCAGCTACCTTCTAACTGTGATTGATAGATTTACACGATGGCCTGTGGCATTACCTCTTGACACCATTTCTGCAGACGAAATCACTAAAGGTTTTATCTCTGCAAGGATATCCCATCATGTTGTTCCCAATGAGGTCATCATTGATAGAGGCAATTGCTTCTCATCGGATCGTTTCAAAACCACCTCGTGGTTCATTGGATACACCTTACGCCAGACGACTTCCTACCATCCCCGATCTAACGGTATGGTAGATAGAATGCATAGGGAACTCAAAGCTGCTTTAACATTCTCGTCCTTTAATGGCAACTGGGTCGATGCACTACCTTTAGTTCCACTTGCCATGCGTTTCCGTACACGTGAATCTATTAAAACGTATGCCTCACAACTCTCGTATGGCATGGATCTACGCCTGCCTAGTCAGCACCCACGTCTTCTACCCGCACAGGATGACCCACAAGACGAAGCTACCCGCCTCTTTCTTCATTTTGGTTATATGTCGGAACAGCAGCCGAGAAATCAGCCTCGTCCAGGTTACTTTCACTCGCAGCTCCACAGCTGCAAGAGAGTACTCGTTCGCAACGACGCTGTTGTTGCGCCAGTACAACCAATTTTGTTCAGAAAATCGAAATACTTCATTATCATGTAAGGTGCGACACCTACATCAGTAAGCATAGACAGATTGAGTCGGATTATCGAACCGCCTGATTCTGGGAACATACAACCTTCTACACCCGTCTCAGGATCTATCTGCCTACAATCTCAACCTAGAAATTGATTGCTTTGCATAGCGCAGAACTGATAATTTTTAACATTAAATTCTCCTTATTCTACGTATCAAACATTTAACTTTATGTGCACCACTTGTGGCCTATGTCACGCAACGTGACCTCTATGAATACACATGATTCATTTTTCTTCTCACACTCACTTGTTTTACGTTGTATTACTAGCTGATCTTATCTAAAAATTGTGTAGCATTTTTGCACAGTTCTTTGGTATTATGCCATCTCTGCGGCAATGTTCGAGTACACTTTTTGTCGTTAAGGTTTGGTTTTCATGTATGTATTTTTAAATTGTAACGTATGGTTCACACCTGAGCTCACACTGCCTGTTTTGGCAGGACCAGCTACTTCGAGCTAACGCCTTGTGAAGCAACACTAAGTAGTTATCGGCTTTATATCATGGTAAAAGCAACTTTCAATGCATATCTCAACTTCATCAGTTGCACAGTGACCACTCTACGAATATCTTGAACGCATCATTGAGCACACAATAGCTCATTTGGTCGTATTCAAACACATTGACGGCGATCCAGCTTGCCTAGGTTTCAACTTAAACCAGTTAACTTCAGTGGCAATCCACCTTGAAATCCTCATGATGCGTCTCCCAAACCTTACATTGCTCTATTTTTCCACACGCGGTATGACAGGCCACTACAGCTAAAAAATTTTGTAGCAATTCCTAGTGGTTATTTGGCATCATATCATTGTTGAAGCAACCAACAAGCATATTTTAGCCCAGCATTTACGGTATATTTTTATAGCTATGGGCAGAATAATTACCAGTTGCTTAACTTGGTTCGATCACTGCCCTACATAACTTATCAAGCCTCGCCAAGAGCAATGTTTTCCTTTTTCAGAGAGTAAGGTGGTGTAAAGGCTCAAGATCAATTCGCAACATATTGCCTAAATAAAATTCAAATTTAATTTACGCGGCACCAGTTAAAACAAGCAAGATTTGCCGTTAACCAATGGCGTGCGAGCTTTCGATTTCAAAAGTATATAAGCACGGTGCATTTACCATGTTAGTCAGTATTCACGTTTGATTTCTTCTGTGCACTACATGTGCGTGCTGTATCCTGTCATACTGACTCTTCACCTACTCTGACTTCAGGACTTGCTTCACACGAAGAGTCAATTGTAGTCACGCCAGTTTTGTCGCTGCACTACTAGTGAGACGGAGCAACATCAATGTATTGGACATTCACTTGTGCCAGTCACCGTAGTGTTTTCGCCGATCTTCAACGAGACAATACTCAGCCTTCACACAGTCTGTCACCACAACAAAAGGAGCACCTGCCATTCAACCAGAGCCGGTCTTAAGTGTATAAGAGTATTTCGAGACACTGCTACACTAAATAACTTTCTCAGCAATTGCCGGGAACTCAATTCCGGCCCTAATAATGGCCCTAAACAGTACTTATTCTCAGCCATCTTGGCACCGATTTGACTGTGACGTCGTACAGCATTTACTTGAAGCGTTTTACAGTATATATACTTTTGAATTGTGCGTAATTTCCGAGTTTGGTAATTAGTACCTGGCCTGGCGTGACTTTATTTAGCAAGCTGCATTTGTTTTTTCTCTACGTTTCTGTTTACAAATTATTGATTATTATAATAAAAAATTGTTATCATTTTGTGTTTTGAACAGGTGATTAAATAATTCTTTTTTTCGCGTCTTATTTCTTTCCGGATTATTTAATCGGGTGTATTGCTACGTATGAAGTACACAGTCCGTTACCTAATAAAAGATTATCAAAAATATTTTTAAGTTCGAGGAAAAAAACAAGTTAGCTCAAGATATAGGAGGCATGAACTTAATAGATGTGAACGAGAATACTAGCTTATCAGACTCAAATAGGTGTATTAAGACTGAAACCGATTTGACATTTATGGGGTTCTTATTAACTAATATAGTTGGAGCCTCTACAATTTTACATAATTAGGAGTTAATTTAGAAGTCTTTACAAGGCTCTATTCAAGGTCTAGTATACAAAACCGTTTTAAAAGTTTTTGGAACATAAACGTTTTCTTAATAAAACTGGAGTATTCTCACATTGATTTCCACCTAAATAATTTTGGATTTACATTTCAAAATTTTTAGTGTTTGATTACGGTTCAAGTGGCGTGTAAAACTCGAAAGCGTTGTTTTTCCGGGCTCCTTGCCGGCCCTGGGTAGAATGCAAATCAGTCAAGAGCAGCATGGGCAAGACTCGGGTGACACTAGCGTTCAGCTTGGTAAGTCTATTGTACAACTTATTTATAGATTCCACTAGGTGTACGTGGTTTTGTAATGAAATTCTCAAACGCACTAGAAATTCTGGACGTAAGTTTGATGTTGTTTTAAAATTTCTTTTAGCGATATCAAGCATTGAATTCAATCGTGAAGGCACTCATTTAGCGTATGGAAATGCAGACGGTGTTGTTAGCGTGGTAGAAATCGGAGAAGCTGTTAGTTTGATGGTTTTATTTTTAGGATGAATCGGAAATAACTCATGCACGACATGTTTGTTCGAAGCCCTATCAGTCCTTTCTCAGCCATGAAGCTGAGTTTGATTGTTTAAAATCCCAGGCGATTGAAGAAAAGATAGGTTATATTCGCTGGCTGCCACGCATGGGGCCAAGTCATCTGCTGCTGTCTTCAAACGGTTAGTATGCAATAAATATTTTTGTATACATGTGAGTGATGAACTGTACTTTGTTTGATGCATCAATATGTCCGTTCTGGATGTATTGTGCATTTTATGATACGTATCATAGTTACTCTGAATTGTTTGTTTTAGGCGATAGAATTGTATTGTCTTCACTTGCTAATAAAATTTAATTTTTTTTAGAACGCACTGTAAAATTGTGGAAGCTGAAAGAAGTTCCAGAGGTACAATTTGAGAACTTCAACTTTCCTACAGAAAGTGGAAGTAGAAAGAAAATGGTAATCAGATCCCCTTCAGATATTAGAATTCCTACAAGTGACCATATTGATCATGGATCGCGCGTCAAACTGTACAACAAACGAACATTTTCACGTGGACATGGATTTGCAATTGCAGATATCTCTCCATGCGCTGATGACGAACATTTCCTGTCAGCAGATCCCCTACGAGTGAATTTGTGGAATTTAGAGATTCACAATGAGGCTTTCAACATAATTGATCTAATGCCGGAAAGAATAGAAGATTGTGAACATCTGATCACTAGTTTATCTTGTGCTTCACAATCACCATCAATGTTTGCATATTCTACAAATAGAGGATCAGTGCGTGTATGTGACACTCGGATTAACTGTTTATGCGATCAGGCTATGCTATGTAAGTACTATGATTTCAATATTTGCACTGTTTATTTTGTGTACACCATGTTCTGACAGTTTTGCTTGTTGAGTAAGTCTGCTCTACAATTGTCTAAAGCAAAGCGATGATAATCTAGTGCTGGATAGTTAGTGTACCACTTAATTTTCTACTTTGTACAGGGTTTCGTCTTTAAGCTGATTTGCTTACTATGTGAGTTTAGCAGGCGGAATGGCTGTCTTTCAGACTTCGTGCTGGTGTCGCGATCATGCACGATTTCCTTGCTCGATAGTTGCTTTGGGAATTCAGCTTAGCCGATATGTACAGATAGCGGACAGTGCTTGCTCGTTGAAAACTATTGTGTTTGTTTTACACAATGCACTTGTTTTCCGTTAGAATGATGCTAATTTTTCTGTTTAGGGAATCATGCAATTAATCGTGATTGAATAAAACAGCGTTTCACGGTTGTACAAACTGATAAACTTTTGTGTTATTTTATAATACAGTGTGTTAATTCAAATATTCCAGATTATTCAGCTGAGATATTATATTACTTAGTTTGTTGCTGGGTGTAGCAAATAGGATAATCCTTTATAAATAGTTCAACGTTGTCTGTGCACAATGTAATCGTGAGTTCAGCCAACGTGGATGCGAAACCTTAATATCATGAAATGAAACGTATGCTGATAATGCTAGCTATTTGTGTTCACAGCACGTTATGATAGCGTTCGTGGCATGCATACTGTTCCGATTTGAAATATTGGGTTGGTACTGCCGAAAGTGTTTAACTTTTGCTGGGCATATTTGGATTTCGATAAAGCTAAATTATTACTATTATTTTTAAATAATATAATGTAATGCGTTATCTTATCGAGATTTTGTTAACTATTTGTTTTCAGCTATGGAAAGTGTGCCACCGGGTGAGAACAACGTCCTTACTACCCTCCTGTATTCCATTTCCAGTATCAGTTTCGGGAAATCTGCTGATCGTTTTATATTCGCACGGGACTATATTAATGTAAAAGGTATGTTTTGAGATGTGTTATTAATGTACTAAAATATAGCTGGCATATCCGTTAGGAGTATTTCCCGTGATGCCGTTTTATCTGCCATTTCTATACGTTTTTTGTAGTGTGGGATACACATATGCCAAGCGATCCCATCGAGATATTTCCTATACAACCTCATCTCAGGTCAGAATTAACACTGTTATACGAAAACGATTTCATATTCGACGACTTCAGACTGGCTGTTTCTCCAAATGATAGGTTCGTTTATCTATATTGCATTTACATTCATTTTACTATGATGTTCTTTTATACCTTACATTTCGCTGTAGGTTTTCATAGTTACTCTGATTTGAGTACATCCGTGTTTCTTGATGTCTCTATTTTTTGTTTAAGTGATTTTTTTTGTTTTATCAACAGGTATATTGCTACGGGTTCGTACCGAAATGCAGTTAAAGTCATTGATCGCCACCGAGGTCCAAGTGGGACATATCACTTGAAAATGCAGAATGAGGGCCCAGCTAACAGCTACATGGACCAAATAAGCATATGTTCTGCAGCTGAGGATATTCCTGATTTAGACTCGCCTTGGCCGCGGCAGCTGCACGAGGATGAAAAGTGCAATTTTTCGACCGATTCCGGCCTGGATGACAGGCCTTACTATTTTGATCGCGAAACAACCAGAAAGTGGGTCCACATGACATGGAGTCCTAAAGCGCCCGTGATAGCCGCTGGTTACGCTGATGGAATACACCTGCTTGAAGCTTTGATCTAGCCGTGTCAGAATATTTATGTACTAATACAGCATTTTTATATTGCGCTTATATTTGCCATGTTAATGATGCTATAGATTATGCGTGACGCATTCCGATATATTTCAGTACATCTAAAGTCTTTCGTTATTCAACTTGTGCGCTTTACGCTTGCGCTCACCTTTTCCGTCTCCCCAGTCCATCCTACAGATATACTCGTTCTCACTTTTATACTGAG
This sequence comes from Eudiplozoon nipponicum, assembly GCA_029291075.1. Lineage (NCBI taxonomy): Eukaryota > Metazoa > Platyhelminthes > Monogenea > Mazocraeidea > Diplozoidae > Eudiplozoon > Eudiplozoon nipponicum. The sequence continues at coordinate 136,953 of JAQBSW010000865.1, read as the reverse complement.
TTTTTCATTGTTTTTGACACCGGGCTAAAATGTTTTTCTCAATCTCTGTTAATATTTCAAATGGTAATGTGGATAAACGAAAAGACGCTAAGATCAGTTTGTCGAGATGTGCCAAATTGGTTGTGGAACTAATTTTGTGTGATATTTACTTATCGTTATTTTATTTCGTGTATCTATTTATCTAAGTCGCGATATTATTGGTTTGTTTTCCCGAACTCTTAGTGATGCAAATATGGTTCTAATACGTTTTATTATTTATGCTTTAGTACCTGTATATTCACTATTTTTACTATGATTAAACTGAAAGTCTTATGTTAATTTCTCTTGTTTCTATTTGCATTCAATGGTTTTATTAGCATCTTTTGAACGTATGCAGGGGTCATGTTGATTATACACATTTACAAATATTGTATATTTCAGATTCAACCAATTTTATGCACCCGAGTGCTTGATTTCACAAAAAACGTGTTTATAAGTATTTTTATTTTTTGCTAGGATGGGGATTTTTTCATCTGTCTCATTCTGTCATCTATTGGCCGCTTTGGCGAACATAGCTGCAGTATTAAGCTGTTTCGACTTGCAGTTGAATGTGTTTTTCCAATTTGAATTATTTAAGCATTAGCCTGATGGTTTACATAGAAATTTTCTAATAGCACATTGAGTGCGAAGGATAGATCTGCTGCCGTTCAGTTTAGTTGTGTATCTTGTGCAGCTCACGATAACGACGTTTTTTCGATCTCATCGTAATTATCTTCTTAAGTATCGGTCAACAGCTTCATGGGTCTTTTGAAATCTTCGTTGCTTAGACGTTCGGTGTAATGCATGTGTTCAACCTAGCACTTCGTCAGTTGGTGTAATTAAATAGTAAACATACGCCCAATTGTTCTTGTTATAATTTGCACGTGGCGCTTAATGGTTTTTAATCGGTTTAAAAAATTGAAGTGATCTGGATTTCTCGCACTGTCCTCCGGAGTCTGTAAATAATGCCGAATTAACCAGGCATCTACTGGGGTGTATTTGCGGCTATACAGTTTTTCATCCATAGAATTCTCATCGTGCGAACGCATCGATTTAAAGAGCTATCTAGGTAGTGGCTCATCAAAAAAAATTCGGCGAGACAAATGAGCCTCGATGCGTTTGGCATAATAAAGCATTAGCTAAATCCCCCGCTGGCCGTTAAGATTTCGGATCCTATTGGATGTGAGTATTTGCGTATTTTATAGGTTAAACTACTCATATCCAACGTGTTGAAGCTAAACTCGCCAGAGTTGACTCTGGCGCCTGCTTTAAAGCGTCACAGTGAAGAATTGTGGTGATTTTTAAATACTTAAATGTCACGCTTACGTGCCGTGAATTTCGTAATAATTATAAAATAGTTCCTTATGTGTTATTGGATATTTGTATGTTAAACGCATTTAGCTGTATTCGCTTCACTTAGTAATTCAATTGTTTGGGCAGAACCAGAAGAAATGCAAATAAGTCTGACTGCTCACCATTCCGGCTGAATTACTCCTGTGTACTTCTGTGTTGCGACTGGGTTGCACGAGGCGAAATTCGCGCATCAATTCGTGGTTGTTGTTGAATGGCCTTCTAACACAGTTATTGTGTAGTATTTTTAGTTAAATAGTTTGAACTAACTAAAATTCAATTGTCTACTCAATGTTTAGTGCGAGTAGCTTCGGTCAAATGTCTGGTATTTAGACGATCTAGTTCTCGGAACCTTTGGACAAATTTTTTATTAGGATTCTATCAAAGTTTCCGAGGTGGTGGAGGGTAATAATGCACAAAAACTGCTGTAGGCTATGGGTGAACTGGTAAACTTATTAGTGAGGTTGATGTGTAGGGTTAATATGTAATTAATATGAAGAAATGACTGGTTGGCTTATGTATAGGCTAAGTATATTATTGCAAGATTTAAATACCAAATTGAAAAGTTTCACTTTAGGAAGTGCTCGCATTTAAGATGATAGAGCTCTTCCATGCTACCTCCCGTCAAAATAAACGGGATCGAAATTTATTAGCCTTTGCTTAATCTTTTATATCGCTTAACTCCTGGAATATTATGGTTCTTGATTGTGAGCTAGACACGCTTCCATTAGACTAAATCCGCGATTTTAGCTTCACATTTTCTGTCCTACTCACGGGAAATGTTTCATTTACTATCTCAATGAGTGAATGATAGTCAGGTGCTGCCTTTCTGCTGTTCCGTGTTGTATCGAATGCCGTCCTGGTCTGGGGATCTATAAACTCTTTTTCTGTGGGGCAAGACAGCGCTTAAACCTGATCTGCAAGTTTGACCCAAAACTGGAAATAAGGTCGCTGGGATGTCCGATCTTGCTTTTGACTTCAACATTATTTTGGTGAGATGTATTTTCCAGACTTACGGATGGCATATTGGCAAAAAGCGTATGGTCGATGTGATCTTATGCTATGAGTACCGACAACATTCTGATGAGCGATATGTTGATCATCACCCATAATGAGCGCGATAGCCTACTTTGGGTGTTCTATAGTTTCAAATAACACATGACCACAAGCTTCCGGCGTTATTCTGTTTGACTATTAGTGCACTATTAACTGGTACAGTTTCGCCGAATTCCTTCATGGGTAACCTGTAGCTACAGCTGAGGGTGCACAAAATGGTCTATAAAGTAATAGCTTATGCGTCTGCATCCAAACTAAAAATACGCTCTGAATTCGCTCACCAGTAAGCCACTAGCCACGTGGCGGATGGCGAAAGAATTGGCTTACATTCGTTAATGTGGTGGGAACAACATCGATGAGTGAAAATTGAATTGTGTGCACGGATCAGACTTATCAGCGGTAGTCATACTGCCAAGTGAGCACTGACGCTTCGATTTTCTGAAATGCTATTTATCAATATAAATATTTCTCAATGTTCACAACCTGAAAATGGCGTGGTTAACGAGTCGATGGTCTCGAATTTTACAATGGAGGCGTAATTAAAACCAGACACCCACCCTAGTATCAATTTGCTGTGCCGAAGTTGAACAGAGTTGTCATCAAAAGAATTTGCGTACAGTGAACGTAAAGAATTTGGCAAAAGCGGTCAAGTTCTCGACCAGAAACGAAATACGTGCAACAACATTTCATTGCATTTTTGCTAACTCAACTATTAGCGGCCGCTCATTTTTACTTTCCAAGTCTACTCAACAGATTTTAATTCTGTATTTCGTGATATGCCGTGGCATGCTTTGCTTAATAACGACGCCTGGGACAAAATTGTTCGATTACTCGAAGCGGTACCGTAGGATTTCTGGTGACACAGGATGTATCCGGATTTGCGTTGTAATTGTACAAACCCATTTGAAATCACTCGTTTATTTCTAGGAGACACTTTCACTCTTGTTTTATAATGTGAAGATTGGGGAAGACACACAGTACGCTCCAGTTCCTAAAAATATTTGTTAATATATGTATACGCTTGGTCTGATCTAGAAAATATGCAATCATTTATTGAAATTATTAATCGAGAGCAGAATTTACAAGTCGACTTGTTCTATATGGTAATTATTTGACGTAACACCATCGAAGCATGTTCTAAAATAGTGAATGCGCTAGTTGGACCACAGTGAAGTACATTTTCTCTTCAAACGCACAAGGCTCGGTACAATTCTGGTGGATAGCTAAAATCATATGATGCGTAGGCCAGCCATCTCTCGGTCGCATACTATTGAACACTATATTAATAATAATAATAATACATTTATTTGGCATCAAAGACCAACTGGCCCGACCATTGAAATAACAAATCAAGGGTAGGATATGGGGAGGTGAATGGAATTGGGACTAGCAAAGTATTTAATAGCCGGGGGGGAGGAGTTGATGAAGGGAAAAGTTATCATTAACATCAAGATAGTTCAATCTGGTGAAAAAATAAAAAAGAAGTTCCATTTGAGTAGACAAGCTCAATTGGAGTTAGCCCATGAAGTGTCAGCGCATCAAAGCGGGATAGGTTGGGTCCGGACAGATGAGTTCAAGTGTTAGATCGAAAATGATGTGGACCGGAGGCAGATGTCGACCGATGGAGTCCTTTGTCGTGAAGATTGAATTGATTGAGTGTAGCATAGACGAGGGGGAGTCTATGTCCGAAGCAAACCGTTGGTGGATCGGTAGGGCTGTTGAGTTTCCGGTCTTCCGCTGAAACAAGAAAAAAGAATTGGATGAGCAAAACGTAGTAAAGTATCCACTATATGGATATGATGGGGTGAAAAATGAGCTGAAAAGTGGTATCAGTGAGTCGAGAATAAAAAATTTAAAACCATAGAGATAAAGTGGAAAATTAGATGACTACCTGAGGGATTTCGCCCTGCGAAGTCAGTAAATAGAATAGCCTGGGGTGAAGGAAATGTTATTGATTTAGAAGGAACCAGTTTCGTTTCCAATCGTTCGTATCACAAAGAAGTTTGAAGAAGTACTTATGGGCCATCTTTTAAAATTCGTGTTGGGGTAGGGGTTTTATGTTCGTGGGAAGAGCGTTGAAGACACTAGTGATTTTGGAGAAGAGAGATTTTTTTTAAATATGGTGGGGTATGGATAGTTTGGATTGAAGAGTTGCTAGAACGTGTGGAAATGTAGGCAAACTCGAACAACCGTCCTTTCGACAAAACTATGTAAATATTCTAAAGGCTAATCTAACTGGTATGAATAGCGAAAATCCGAATATACTTTGGTCCAAAATAAGTTTCACTATGCACAATGCAGGTGCTACTTTATGTGGCATAGCAGGCCCCCGTAGAAATAATCACTGGCTCTCTGTAAAATCTATGGAGATACTCGAAATAAGGCGCCAAATTCCATCTGGCTCGACTCATAATAATACCCGTCGCAATATAAGACGCCAACTTAAGCGCAGTCTAAAAGGCGATCTCGAAAACTTTTGGAACAGAAAGGCTGAAGAAATGGAAGTAGCTTTCGCGTCAGGTAATAGTCGCTGTTTGTTCCAACTTATCCGCGCAACAGGTCCGAGAAGGTTAAAAGTTAGCGAAACTATAAATGATAGTAACAACGAATTAATAACCGATAAAATAAGTCGTCTTGACAGGTGGGCTGAACACTTTAGAGATCAATTTTCTTGGCCACCCGCGTCAGTTCCGATTCCCGAAAGCATGTCTGCATCAACAGTGTGGAATGTTAGTCCCGAAGAACCATCCGAGTTAGAAGTACGCGATGCAATTCTATCCCTTAAACGCCGCAAGGCCGCAGGCCCCCATAATATACTTGTTTAAGGATGGTGGCGATGTAATTTCAGACTAGAATGAGTCGACCATCATTCCCATCTTCAAAAAAGGCAATCGTAATTCGTGCGATAACCATCGTGGTATAAGTTTGACTCCGGTCGTATCAAGGTTATTTGCTTCGATTATCCTACGTCGTCTTAGCGCTTCACGTGAATCACATACAAGAGAAGAACAGGCCGGATTCCGCGCAGGACGAGGTTGTATAGATAATATTTTTACGTTAAGGCAAGTTCTCGAACAGAGACATTTATATCACCATCCCACAATAGCCGTCTTTCTAGACTTCAAGGGTGCATTTGATTCGGTGGATCGCAATGTTTTATTCCATATCTTGTCAAAAAGCGGTGTGCCCACAAAATTTGTTAATATTATACGAGCTCTCTACACAAATACTTCTGGTCGCGTTAAGGTCTACAACGAATTAACACATAACCTTACAAACAGCAGTGGTGTTCGTCAAGGTTGTCCATTTTCCACATTTTTGTTTAATTTTGTAATCGATGTTATTATGAACAACACTCTCCCACACATTCAAAACGTTGGAGTTGAAGTTCTCCCGGGAGATAAACTAGTCGATCTTGACTATGCGGACGATATCGTATTATTCGACAATCAGCATGCTGCCCAAGCCACCTTGAATAGATTAACAGACGTTGTTTCGTCTTTCGGTATGAAATTCGCATACTCTAAATGTAAGATACTGCTACAGGATCACCCACCACTCACTCCAACGTTGCGACTGCAGAATGAAGATCTTGACATAGTCGACAGGTTTACATATCTTGGGAGCTCTATCACTAACGTAGGCAATATGTCCGACGAGGTGAGAATACGGATCGCGAAAGCTAGAGTAGCTTTCTGGTACATTCGTCATTTATGGAGAAACGCCAATATTTCACTTTGCCTTAAAGGTCGTGTTGTAGAGGATGTTAAATCCTCCGCCTTTTGTAAAATAACATTGACTGATAAATTTAAACCACCATAGCTGATTGTAACAAACTTTATTTAAAAAGAATTTTTTTCTTTTTATTTTCCAGAACATTCTTTGTTTAAATACTTGATTTTAAAATTGTGCGCTATTTTCAGTTTTTGAGTATCTCGCTCCTTGTCTGGTATTGTAAATTTTGGTCTGCTGCATTTTCACAATTTCTTGGTTAAACGATTATTTCATTAACAAATATATTGCTCCATCAATTGCCTTTTTGTTCTAATATAAAACAGAAAGGAACAGGAGCCTAGGAACAGGTATATTTGATTGTATCTTTGGTTCAAGTATTACATCTTTCTAGATTAATTACTGTGCGGAACAGCTTCCGACTTTCACTTTCCGATTGCCTAACTGTAAGTATCGATTTAATTGTTATCTCATATATTCATGGATACCGATATTAAATTTGAGGACACAAGTAGGTTAGTGCAGGACATAGCGGACTTGAACTTAAGTAACGATAATAATCATATAAGCCTATCAGACTCTACTGTGAATTTTAGGACTTCCAGCGATCTGGCATCTATGGGGCTTACAGACACGAATAGGTTAGGGGCCTCAACAAAATTTGGCGACCGCGCCAGTCCAAGAATATTAAGTCTACCACAGTATAAATCAGAAAAACATTCAAGTTGGGTAGGAGATGCCCAAATGATATTCAGTGCTTATAATATCGTGAACCCTATGGAGAAATTTGTTGCAGCATGGATGGCATTGCCTGAAAATTTCCGAAATGCCTTGGAAAATTTCAGAGACAGAACTGTAGAAGAAAAGCCGTACAATGCATTTGAGTTATTAATGGCTGAAATTCAACAGAGATATCAGCCTGGAAGATCAGCGCAAATGTGCGAATTATTACGCTTAGAAAAAATGGGGCGTCAACTACCGTCCGAATTTTATGAACGCCTTTGCACAAAAGCTTCCAGGTTGAATATATCTAGAGATGTAGTCAACTCCATTTTTACAGCTGAGCTACCAATTAGGCTCAGAACAACATTGGAAGTATTTGACACAATGAACATAGATTGGCCAACAAAACTCAGAGGGTTAGACGGCGTGTATAAACAGCAAGAACCACAAGTACATGCTGTAATAGCAGATTCTGTAACGATGCAGCCAGTCAGGGCAGATACCGAAAACCACCTGACTATACAAGAAACCTTGCGTTTCTTATGTAGAGAAGTTGCTAGCTTGCGTAGTGATATTGCACAACTTCAGAGTCAGGATAAGTATAATAGACGTCGAGGGAGTCACTCGCGTCAACGCTTCGAAGGGCCACGCGGATGGTGTAAGGCACATTGCGAATACGGACGCAGTGCGAAGTGCCAAGGTGAGAATTGTATTTACCCGCGATTAGGTGGACCCAGATGGAAAGGAAGCACAAAACCGGTTGAGAGAAATCCATCACCGGGAAAAGGACAAAACCCCCGCTAGTAGGAGCCGTAGGGGGGTTCCATTGCAAAGGCTCCCAGATATGCCTTTAAAAGGCATACTCAAAGCTAAAGATGCGACTAGAGCAAATAGCACCGAGATAGAAGGCAAGAGAGTCCGATTCTCACTAAGCGGAGATCTGGAAAACATTGCCGGATTGTCCAGCAACAAGTTCATTATTAAGGATGAATTATCTGGATTAGAATTTCTCATTGATACGGGTGCTGAGGTAAGCATAGTTAGGTCAGACGTGGTGGAAGCAGATTGCCCCACATTTGATTATCAACTATGGGCCGCTAACGGTAGTCCGATTGGAGTAAAAGGGATGAAAGAAATGTCGGTAACATTAGGCCAGAAATCTTCCTTCCGATGGAATTTTCTAGTAGCCGATGTCAAGGACCATATCATTGGCATGGATTTCTTGACACATTTCAAGCTGACATTAGACCCCAAGGCTAGGACTATCGCAGAAGGCGTAGGGATAGCAACACCTACTGATTCTAACACGTCGGCAGTTAGAACAGTCCTCTTACCTCGTCCATCAGTCGCACATGACTTTGCCGATATAATCGAGAAGCACCTAGCAGTGTTTCAGCCTTTCAGTGCCAAAAGGATAGGTCTGAAGACAGGAGTAGAACACCAAATAGAATTGGTGGCTCCGTTGCCTTGTTCACCAAAGGCTCAACCATTGGCACAACACAAGCAACAAGTTGCTTTGTCCGAATTTCACCAATTGCGCGAAGAGGGGATTTGTAGAAGGTCAAATTCCAATTTTGCTTCCCCAATAGTGGTAGTTCCCAAACCTGAACCGGGTCAATGGAGGGTTTGTGGGAATTATCGTCTATTAAACTCAGTGACGAAGGGTGATTCTTATCCTCTCCCTAACCAGAGTACTTTGCTCCGAGATATAATGGGATATGAGGTTTATTCAACTTTAGATCTCCAGAAAGCGTACTATCAGGTACCAATGGAAGAAAGTTCGATACCACTCACCGCAGTCAGATTTCCAGGAGGGGGATCGCATGAATTTCTTCGAATGCCTTTTGGTTTGAAAAATGCCAGTCAGACATTCCAGCGTTTGGCTGAAGAAATCCTTCAGAATTGTCCATTTGCGAGGGTATATATAGACGACATAATAATTTTTAGTCGCTCCCGAAATGAACATCGTACGCATTTGGAAACGGTTTTGACCAGGCTGGAACAATATGGATTAGTGGTCAAACCTAATAAGAGTAATATCGGTTGCTCTTCAGTTAAATACCTTGGTCATATACTTTCCAAAGACGGAATTAAACCTTTGGAAGATAAGGTCCAAGCTATTAAGGACGTAACGGAACCCCGAACCGTACGCCAGTTGCGAAGGTTCTTGGGCATGATCAGCTATTATCGTCGATTCATTCCAGGTCTAGCCGGAATTCTTGGATCGTTAACAAGCCATCTCACTCGTGAAAAGAGCACGATCAAGAAGTCTTGGCCTATAAACTTGAGTCAAGATGACCGAGAAAATTTCCAAAAGGCCAAGGAAATGTTAAGTGACGTAACCACATTAGCACCTGTAGATTGGGAAAAACCTTTCGAACTAATCACAGATGCCTCAGATGTTGCATTAGGGGCAGTGCTACAGCAAAGAGATCAGGACGTAGTAAGACCGATTGGGTTTTATAGCCGTAAGCTTAATGATCGAGAAAAACGTTATGATACGTTTGGCAAAGAGCTTCTAGCAGTGTATGCCGCAGTGATACACTTCGAGCATTACTTAGATGGTCACAAGTTTAAGTTATTGACCGATCATAAGCCATTGATCAGCATACTTGGTAAAACAGCTAGGCTTAATTACTCTCGTAGAGTAAATTCCCAAATAACACGGTTAGCAGAGTTCGATTTCACTGTGTCTCATATTGCTGGCAAAGAGAATGTGGTAGCGGATGCACTTAGCCGACCGAATGAAGCTGATGTCGAGCTGATATTTCAAGGTCCATTGAAAAGTTTAGATGAATCAATGCACGATTTCGTTAGTCAAATCGAGGAAGCGCAAGGATCGGATCCCTTTACATTAGTATTGTCCAAAAGACCAGGATATGTTCGTAAGCTCATAAGTGGCAAGTGGTTGTTATGCGAAACATCTAGAAGTCAACCACGACCATATGTGCCATTGGAGTTACGGGCCAAGATTATCCAAGTGTTACATGACATGGGTCATCCATCCATTAAAGCCACCATTCGATTAATCAACGACAGATACGTATGGCCGCACATGTCTAAAGACATACGGGTATGGGTAAGAGCCTGTGCCAAGTGTCAAACGTGTAAGGTGTGGAGACATACCAGAACCGAGATAAAGAACATTGGAATACCAATCGGACGGTTCAGACACGTACACATAGACATTGTCGAGATGCCTGAAGTAAATGGAAACAAATACTTGCTGACTATGGTAGATAGATTTAGTCGTCAATTTGAAGTGGCGATTTTAAAAGACATGACAGCGCAAGAAGTCTTGTTCGCGTTTCTACATAATTGGATATCGCGTTATGGTGTTCCGGAAAAGGTCACTAGTGATCGTGGTAGTCAATTTATGTCAGAGCTTTTCGTAAGATCCCTCAACATCATGGGAACCACTATAATACATACTAGCGCGTATAACCCACGAGCGAATGGGATGGTAGAAAGGCTACATCGTGAACTGAAAGCTGCATTAAGGTGTACTAGTGGAACAAGCTGGATACACGATCTTCCTATAGTACTACTCGCCATGCGCAACAGATATAGGGCACAATTAGGAACTTCCATAGCAGAATTGGTTTATGGAGAACCATTAAGGTTGCCTGGAGATCTTCTAATAGAAACTCCAAGTAGTCTTGATTGGGCTTCTAGTTATGTAGATTGGTTTGTAGGAGCACTTAGAGACAAGATGTGTCGTTTGGCCCCGACCAAGACTAGAAAAGCTAAAACCAAATGCTATGTGTCCTCTGATTTAAAATCGGCTTCGCATGTGTATATAACTAATGAGAATAGGAAGAACTGCCTGACACCATTTTACAAAGGACCATACAAGGTCAAGAGGATGACTGACAAGAATGTCATCATAGAAATAAATGGCATTGAGGATTGTGTTACGTTGGATCGTTGTATTCCCCAGTTTATCTGGATTGACGGTATGACTGAATTAACAGATGCGTCGAATGACCGTTCCATGGGCGAATCTGATGTGTGCAATCCCACCATGCAGGCACATAATGAAATGCAGAACTCTGAAGAATCGTTGTCTAATATAGCAAAATCTTATTCTACTGAATCACAGCATGAAAACTATTTGTCGATACCAAATGATTTTGAAGAACCAGTGAATGTTGTACCGGGCGAGATGACGACGTCAGGGGCGCCAGTATGCACAACTCGTTCTGGAAGAATACATCGTCAGCCGAAGAACTATGATTACGTCTATTACTAGCCGTTTTTTGAGAAGGTGGTGTATGTAGAGGATGTTAAATCCTCCGCCTTATGTAAAATAACATTGACTGATAAATTTAAACCACCATAGCTGATTGTAACGAACTTTATTTAAAAAGAATTTTTTCTTTTTATTTTCCAGAACATTCTTTGTTTAAATACTTGATTTTAAAATTGTGCGCTATTTTCAGTTTTTGAGTATCTCGCTCCTTGTCTGGTATTGTAAATTTTGGTCTGCTGCATTTTCACAATTTCTTGGTTAAACGATTATTTCATTAATAAATATATTGCTCCATCAATTGCCTTTTTGTTCTAATATAAAACAGAAAGGAACAGGAGCCTAGGAACAGGTATATTTGTTTGTATCTTTGGTTCAAGTATTCCATCTCTCTAGATAAATTACTGTGCGGAACAGCTTCCGACTTTCACTTTCCGATTGCCTAACTGTAAGTATCGATTTAATTGTTATCTCATATATTCATGGATACCGATATTAAATTTGAGGACAAAGTAGCGTGCAGTCACGCTTTAATTTGACTTTCCCGGATGATAAAAGGGGCGATTGCAGTTTGAGGTGATACAGCTCACCGTCAAACAGTCTTTTGTGCGAGGAGAGAATAAAGGCGTGACCCTTTCCCGAAGAGATCACTTTAAGGTGGCTAAAGTTATCCCCTATTTGAGTGATGATATCTGTGGCCAGATCGTCCTTTGAGTGGGGGGAGAGCGGAGACCATAAAAAGACGTTTCTCTTGTGATTTCGTAGGGCAACCTCCCTAGCTAAACCATTCAAAAACGCATCAGCTTGACGTAATAAATGGGGCTGTACGGTGGAGATTGAAAGGTTGCCAGTCAGTTCTCCAAGTAGTCCTGTGACATCTGCCATTTGCTGCTGGAGGTCAATAAGATTGGAGATAAGTTTTTGAGTGAGGAACGGGGAGATGGAGGCTGGCGATGAAATCTGGTTCATGATGGAGTGAGATAGAAGAGCAGATATAGCGTAGATTACGATAAAAGAGAGGAAAAGAATGGGTATTAATGAGAGAAAAATAATGGGTATTAAAATGTCAATAATAAATGGGAAAATCGGGTGAGCTAGGAATAAATCCTTGATAACTGAAGGCAAATTCAAATAAATGTGTAAGTAAATTCCAGGTGGATCCTAGAGATGAAATCGGGAAAGAGACGGGAAAATCGGGTGAGCGAGGAATAAATCTTTGACAACTGAAGGCAAATTCCAAAAAAATGTGTAAGTAAATTCCAGATGGATCCTAGAGATGAAATCAGACAAGAAATCCCGAGAATCTAAAAATAAAAACAAAATGAAACCCGATATACTTTAAAATTAGAGTATTGTTGGAAACCAAAAGTACGCCCTCTCCGGTCGTTGCGTTATACAAGGAAATATTACACACTTGATCACAACGTGCTGTATCCTCAAAAACCATAAAAATTGAATGATCGAGAGGCACATAATATTTACAAATTTCGTGGCCATTCAAATACATGACGGAATATAGAATAAAACGTTGCGATCCACCGAGTCAAAGTGACATTTGTTGGACTTCGATATGCTATTAGACGTTTGTCCAAATATTGTCTAAAATTCGAACTTTCATGAATGTTTGAGATTACCGTTTCACATTACGTTTACAGGCGTACTTCTGTAATAGAGTCTAATGTAGGCACAAAATTAAACTGATCTTTAGTGTTCAGACCATCCATCAAGTCCATACACTTAAACGATTTTTAGATTTTTTATTATTCTTTATAATTTTAATGCCCTCTAATTTTCTCAGAACATTTGCGCGAATAAGTTGGAAGAAGCTTTGGCCATTACCAAATGCGAACGCTTTTTCCATTCCGCTAGCTATTTTGATCGTAAAGTATTTTAGAAAAATTTTTCGATAATGTTTTATTTTGCGTCTAATAGCTCTATAAGTCGAGCTACCAGGAATTTGATGCCCAGATTCGAGGATGACTTATTCTACGAAAGCCGATAACGACACCTACAGTAGTACTTGAATTTTGCATGACGTACCTTACCTTCCACAGCAAGTTAGAATTTCCACCACCAAGGCAAATTAGCAGCGATTTTGAAACTCGTCATATATTTATTGCAAAGATGGCTGAGCAAGTGTTCTTTCTGCAAGCCTGCCGTACATAATCGTCTGTTTACAGAAATCCCTTCAGTGAGCCAAAGACAATGTCGACATTCCATTGTCTGGCTAGTGAATATATTGTGGTACCAGAATGTATAAGCAAATAATACGTAGATAATGATATTCAACTTAGTTCTGTAATACTCGTAGGATCCTGTAGTCTAGTTTGAGATACACAAAATAAACAAATTTCAATTTACTCTAATTTAGTAATAGCTTGGCATCAAATTTGTTTTTAAGTTCGCACATTAAATGCTCCAACATGAAAGCCTAACCTATGTTTGAAGAATGGTGGTTTATGTGTAATATTTTCTTTTTTGCCAATACGATATTGGACTCAGTGATTTGATCAACATCCACCATATTTTTTGCGTCCAAAAGGCCGTTATTTCTAGATTAATAAGTTGGGTTAAATGGAGAAAAAGAAGCAGAAATGGAAGTGAAGACGTCTGCAGAGAATTCATTGCGCTTATCCACCCTGCTCAACTCAGAAGATAAGGCGCTCCTGTATATCTTGCATGATAGCTAAAGCTGTGTAGATTCATTGTCGTTCGTGCTACTCGTGCTTATATATATGTATAACACAAATTTACAGTTCGGATTGTTTAAATTCAATGTATTTCTACTCTTGGATATTCTTCCAGTCTAGGGTGGCGAGCACCACCTGATCAGGCACTAATGGCCTAAGTTTCCATCAGGATTTAAAACTTGACCTTTGCGTCACTACCTGTGGAGGAAGATAAATCCTCCGCCAAATGTAAAATAACATTAACTGATTAATTTAGACCACCATGGCTGAATGTAACGAATTTTATTTAAAATGAATTTTTTCTTTTTATTTTCCAGAACATTCTTATTTTAAATACTTGACTTTGAATTGTGCGCCATTTTCATTTTTCGAGTGTCACGCACCTCGACGGGTTGTATCATCTGTTGGTCTGCTGCAATTTTAACTTGTTTTCTCTAGTAAAACGGATACATATTAACAATATATTTCTGCTATAATTGTCTTATATTCTGTTATTGAAGCACACATAGAAGGGACGTTCTGGAACAGGTAATTTGATTATTCTGTTGTTCACGTATATCTCCTTCCAGATTATTTGTTCGGGAGTTTGAGCGAGACAACTTTCGCATTCCGATTGCCTAACATTAAGTGTCGATTTAATTATTAAACTAACCAGACATGGAGGCCGATATTAAATTTGAGGACACAAGTAGGTTAGTACAGGATATTGCGGATTTGAATCTAGCAGATGCGAATGGAAATATAAGCATATCAGACTCTACTGTAAATTTTAGGACTTCAAGCGATCTGGCATCTATGGGGCTCTCAGACACGAACAGGTTAGGAGCCTCTACACTACCCACTTAAATCTGTGTTATTGCGTTTATAAAAAGAACTCGAGGACACACGTGAAACGGGATGTTGGCTGTATCCCATTAAGGCCGGGAAGGTTCACGCTAACATTATCAGGTTGACTAAAAAGTCAAGCCTCAAATTTATATAGTTTCGAGAAGCTGTACTGTCAGGTGACAGGAACCCATCAGAAAACTGCCGTTCATGAACTATTGTTTTCCAATATAAAATTCGCAAGGTGTTAACTGGGATTTCGGTGATTATATATAACATCACTTATGGAGAGCGGTTTGGGTCTTATCACACGGTCGTACCACGAATAATCGACTTAGAGGGCCACTTCAACTCGAGCTAGATTAAAAGCTAGCAGAAATGAAACAAAACTAGGCTGCTACCACAGCGTGGAATAAGGATAAACCGGCATGTGTGCAGTGGAATTAACATTTTGCTGTTTCTCATGTGATGTGTAGGCCTGGATGAAGACTCGGAACACGATGTCCTCCTTTAAATAACTCAATCATTGTTAAAATGAGATCAGAACGAATTTTCGTTAAATTCGTTAAAACCAAATTTATTCCAAACGTGAAGCTACCAGGATAGTAAACTCGTGTATTAACTAGACTCGTTCGCTTCTCCAGATGCTGATCGCAAATCGTGAACATGATGTAAAGCAACAAAGACAAATTTGCTAACTTTTTGTAAGCAGCGCCTAAGCGATATCATTACCTAGAATTTTATGCACAGTCACGAAATACTAGCGGTTTCAATTACGCTAGGGGAACAGGTCGTTGAGCATGTCGAAGACATATATAATTCTTTTAATAGTGTCAAATTTTTTCTTGTGTTTAATGTTGCTTAATGGTGTCCACGAGATGTCTCTCTTAAATTTATAGATTGTGGTAAAGAGGGTTATATAATTTGCCACGAATGGTGATGAGGTGGTCTTTCTAAAAGGGTTTAAAATGCCAAAATCAGAATAGAGGTTGTGTCTTAAGAAGAGCATGCTCAGTGAATAGTTATTTCAAATAGGACCAAAAGTATATACGAAAGTCAGCATGAACAAAATCTTTACTCGATTTTTTGCTTACTGGCGAATCATTATTATTTGTCGGTACTACCCATTAAATCGATGATATACTTGGTCAACGAATGTGGAACAGTGTGGCCGGTAAGCACAAACTGCAGGTGTACTCAAGTTAATACCTTTCCTTCACGCCTTTTTATTATTAATTTTTTATTTTTATTATAACTTCTCGTTTGTAAACAAGAGCCATATGACCCAAAAATTGATAAGATCAAGAAAAATCGTAGGTAAAATTATGTATCTGTGAATAATACAGTGATCGGCTATTGTATATCATTAAAGAAAATGATGGGGCTGGTACAAAAGGGGTAAGTAAATAACTGCATTCAGATTTTAGTAGAGCCACATGTAGCTGAAAAACAAGTAATCTTTGCGAAGGATAAAATCAACAAAATTTTATTTTTATAGTGTCGAAATTTAGATTCTCAGCAGAATTCAGAACTTCAGTTTCGTGCAACATGTGTGTATTAATCGGGCAATGATCCAGGCGATAAAGAGTATGAGGACACACGAGACATCAATTTGCCAAAGTAACGTCCACTCATTTAACCGAGGATCCGTTGAAAAAGATGAAATAGAAGGAAGAACCATTAAAGGGTGAAGTTATAAAAAAATAAACCATTGTGAGCGAATGGCGCGGAGAGGATCCTTTATTATTTAGCATATCCACGATTTTCCTACGTGTTTTCTTGACTTGCACATATAGTTCTGCAATGATCCAATTGATGCTCATTTCCAAGTTTGCGCCGTGTCCGTCTCTATGATGGTTGGGTGATGATTATTTCGTCACTGATTGCTTCCGCACATTTATTACTAACAAATGGAAATGATAAAATTTAACAATAATTGATTGCGCCTGTGGTGGCAAAATTCTTCAAATCAAGTTTGCGAGCATGAAGTAAACACCAACCCCATTGTATTTAACCAGTCGTCGAACAACATAAGAAAACTACCGCCAGCCGCAACGCACTGACGCGTTTCGACCTTCCATGATCATCATCAGAGTACGACGGCAAACTGACTATCGAAGATCAAACCGCATTTCATATATATGGAAAGCAAAATTAGATATGCGGCTCTAACCTCTAGTAGTCTTGCATACATTGTACATGACTGTTGATGATCAGGGATGGTCGAAACGTGTTAGTGCATTGCGTCTGGCGGTAGTTTTGTTATGTTGTTCGACGACTGGTTAAATACAATGGGATTGGTATTTACTTCAAGCTCGCAAACTTGATTTAAAGAATTGTTACCACCACCTGCGCAATCAATTATTGTTAATTGTATTGTCTATATATATATATATATATATATATATATATATATATATATATATATATATATATGTGTGTGTGTGTGTGTGTGGAGAAAGCTAAAACAGCAAATGTTCGTGACTATAGAAATTGTGCAGCCGACATTTCCAGTCATGTACAATTTATGCAAGACTACTAGAGGTGAGAGCCGCATATCTAATTTTGCTTTCTATATATATGAGATGCGGTTTGATCCTCCAAGTCAGTTTGCCTTCGTTCTCTGATGATGGTCATGGAAGGTCGAAACGCGTCAGTGCGTTGCGACTGGCTGTAGTTTTGTTATGTTTTTCGACGACTAGTTTAATACAATGGAATTGGTGTTTACTTCAAGCAAGCAAACTTGGTTTAAATAATTGTTACCACCACCCGCGCAATCAATTCTTGTTTAAATGTTGTGGGTATTTTTGGATTTAATTGAGAACTTACAATTATTTGCGACGTATGAGTAATGAAGATGAGAGAAATTCGACAATTGATGGCACACAGAGACATTGTGTACAGAGGAGATGACACTTATGGGAGGATTAGACTACAAGGGTAGGAGATATTTCAAGAGGCACTCTGGATTATTCTGACCAAAATGCGATACACGTTCCAGACAGCGAGACGCATTCTATTGTATAGAAAAATATTAAGTCAACTTGCGGCGGCAATACAATTAGTTGAGTTCAAATTTGAGAAACAAGAAGTTGGCTGTGGATATTGTAAGTCTCAGGATAGGGGTTTGTAGACTGAAGTATATTAAAACGAGCCCTTTTGACGTGCTTAGAAGTAACTTGGTTAAGGTACATTGAGAAATGCAGTGATTTGTAGAAAGTAATAGCTAATTGTTTTACAGACCCCACGATCTCTGGATATAGGGAGGGGTTGATAGACGTCAACTAATTGAGAAAGTCGGGACCAAAATTCATTAAGCGAGTTTTGTCCGAGTTGAAATTAAGATCATTTTCACCAAGTTGAGCCTGCAATATAGATGACAGCTGAGCAAATGGAGTGGCTGTGGCTGAAGTGTTTGAAATTTATACCATGGCATCGGCATATTTAAACAGATTTTGTTCATTATCATCAACCTGCATCTGTGAAAATAATTGGTTGAATGCATAGGGCCATTTATTGATCCTTGCGAAGGAGCAGGGTAGATATAGTCTAATATTAAATGATTGTATTCGAGTCTTACAAGCGTTGATCAGTTTCAGAGACTTTAACTGATAAATTTTAAGACGCTACCGCAGATGCCATTGCTAAGTAAGTCTGAGAAGGAGACGGTATCGAATGAATCGCAAATATCCAGAAGGAGGAGAGTTAAATTGTTTCCTTGAGAGGTGGAGCAATAGGTGTGATTAAGGGAACCAGCTAGATTAGAGGAGGAAGAGTGCCCATTCAGATATCTATGTTGATCGTCTAAAAGAACGAAACAAGTCCTTGATTTACTTAGATTATATTTAGTTATGAATAAATCTGTCAAGATTATGACAAATGCCAGAATGTTTGCGATGGTACAGTGGACCGAAGATCGACAAAGTGCCGTTTTTTGTAATGGGCTAGATCGTCGAACGGACATTCGGCGGGTCAATTCTTTATTAGAAGACATCTGTTAGACTTTAGCAAGTAGAGTGAAAAGGTTTCAACCCAAGAGTGCTATCATACCAACAGAGATACCACAATTTAAAAATTGATGTTTGGACTTAATGTCCTTAATATTTTATACAACCACAACCGATAAGACGTAAAATTCGTGCAGACGTGTGGTGTGTCTGTCGCTGTTCGCCACTTGTATAATTAAGCAAATATTGGATGCGCGGGCGGTGATGACAAGTACTATAATGAAGGTCGTGATCTTGATATAAACACCAGACTCTTTAAGTACTTATCTTTGTCAGTATAAACTAAGCATTGTATAGTGTTGAAAGGCAATTCTTACAGTAGGCCGGTTTCGTCATTATTGGGATCTCATCCCGTACCGTCAAGAATTATCCACAGACAGGGTTTGAACCTGGGCATGAGTGCTTCGGAATCTGGTTCTCTAACCACGGAGCCAACTAGCAGCACAATACACAAATTTCAATTAAATTTTACCTTATGTTGTTAGAATTACTTTTGCGTAGAGCTTATATGACATCTCTTATTTACATCCATAACCTGTCGTTATGGTGCAGGCATCACACTACCTGGAGACGTGGTATTTAATTGAACATTTATTAAAGGTTTTAGTTCCCAATAAGGACGAAACCGTTCTACTGAATGAATTGCCTTTTCAACAGTTTACAGTTCTTATTTTATACTGACAAACGAATGTATGTAAATGGCAAGATGTTTGGATCAAGATCGAAACCTTTATTATAATAACTGTTCGCCACTGCCAAAGTAGAGGATTCGGTGAAGTAAAAAGTAGGAAATCTCAGATAGTCATCTACAAATTTGTTGTCAGCATAACCGGTGGAGCTAATATTCAATTCCTTTGGTTTATGAAGGAGCTGTTTCATTATTTGCAAAGTTCCAAGGAGAAATGGATGCAGATCGATTGCAACTTACAACAATAAATGCTGGATTGTTTATTAAAAGCTGAATTATGTCATCAATACATCATTGTGAATAAGCGAGGGCTTGTGAGGAAGTGCGCTTTAAAACTTGTGTCAAGCTTGTTTGAAGCCTGTAATTGATGCTACGCGGGAACGTAATATGTCATAAAACTGCGAGAATCATGAGGATACTTTGTCATGTCTGATTATTTAACTCCATGTTATGGCATCAAAATTAGACTACTAATGAAATGCTTGGCTGTTTGTAAGGTCTCTCTTGAAGCACAAGATGGGAAAGAAATAAAGAAGGATGTTTGGCCGTAATTGAGTTTGTGCAAGACCTCTGAGTGCTGGATGTTGATCACTTCTTTGTTGAAGAGTATAAATTCAAATTGATTAGTGCAACGCGTTAGAATTTGCACGAATAGATCTAGCAAATTTGCAGCAAAGAGCCACTGCAGCAGATACAATCTCGAAGCTAGATAACTGTAATTGGAATTGTTAAGTCTAAAGTTGCCAAACATTATTTAAGTGTCACACGGTTGCGTGAGAAAGACAGATAATAGTTGTCCTCCACAGGTTTCATCGAAGACAACAAGATTATGAGGCCTGTAAACTATACTAAAAAGTAGATTTTAATCAATTATCACCAGCTGGTAGGCAAAACATTCATCTCTCGAAGCGGTGGAGGTAGTCATACTATTTGGCATAGAAGAGGATCGAGCATTTGCAGCTAAACCGCTACCACAGTCAACAGCTATGTCCCTTTGAATAACGGTATAACTATCTTTTACCATAAGATCATCACTGTGTAAGATGAGGGATAGCCAGGTTTCATCCAGCAGGCTCGTAGGAAGCAATACCTGTAACTGGTTGAGTTTCGGAAAGAAAGACCTGCAGTTGATGAGAATTGCTGAAAAAGAATAAATTGCGTAATGTTCAGGTATTTAAGGTGAAGCGAGTGGAAATATTATAATGGCGACCGGAGCGCGAGTGTGAGCTGATGAGGTCGATGAATCTATTGTTGCTGAGACGCGAATGCTCGTCGTCAATCTGGTTTCCTAATAAAGGTCTTGTCGAAAGGTTGGAAAATGTTTTGAAACTTGGAAGTATGAGGTTCAAGGCTAGAACCGCTGAGCAGACACAGCAGCGCAGGTGGAGTGTTAGTATTGTTGTTAGGTGGTGGCAATGTTGGAAGAAAGAGAAACTACATAGGATGGGTCTAGACCATGATCAACTACTGAGCTGCTACATTTTGTTGACGAGGGGACTATTGTAGAAACATTGTTTATCTTAATGGTTTAGGAGCTGCCATAGTAATCTGGCTATTAGGCGTAAACGAGGACTTCTGTGCAACACAGAGCTCTGTCGTAAGCGCAATATCGGAAATCCTTAGTTCAATACAGAGTCGGTCGTAGTGTTAAGGCAGATCAGAAGCTGGCCGATAATCGAAAACGCGGTTGGGGTTGGCTGAGAACGGCAGCCATTTAAAGCGTGCGTGACTTAGCAAATGGAGCCTCTCTAAGAATACCCAAAACTGTAGAATGTCTACTCTTCTAGTTAATCTTGCCAGATGAACTAACCTTGTTATTAGAGAGGGGAGAGATCGACGGCTCAATTATTGAAGCTTCACCAGTTTCGTTTTGCAACGATGCGCTGTCACGCCTCATTTTGACCTATTCTAACGAATCTAAGGGAGATCGGGACTTTTGAGTATCCAGCTCGCCATTGCCAAGTATTTGTGCATTGTTAGGACAAACATACGTTGTTTATTTATTAAAACATCTTTTAGGTGATATAAATTTTCAACCAGCCGCCCGATCATACCTGAAGCCAGCTCATACTTAAAAGAAAGTGAGAGCGGAAACCAACTAAATGCATTGCGTTTGCTGTTTTTGCATAAAGAAACTTCTCTTGCCATCGCATTAATTTAGTTTTTCAATTGGTCTATTGGGTAAGGCGAAAAATAGAAGCTGAAAGAAACCCAGATTGGACCGTTAAATAGCTTGATATTTAAATTACTTTCTGTTGCATTTCAGAGTGACTGGTTGACATAGTCGCCAGCTTTTGGGTTAGGTCTGAATTATCAAATGACGATTGCAGTCTCAGATTCATAGCGATGTAAATAAAAAATGGAGGAAAACCGGTCGGAACAGTGATGAATACAATACGAAAATAACAATGTATCGATTTAAATTATAGGCAATGGAAATAATTCCTTAGATGGAAGCGGAGGTTAGATTCAAACGAAATAATATGATAAGTATACACAAGAAAGTTAAAAAATCTAAACAATAAAATACATGTTCACTGAATCAAAACTTTCGAAGTCTACCCACTCCGGATGTTACGATGTATCAACAAAATATATTTAACTATTATATAATTAATTGAATGATGTCATGATTACTGCGAGATCTGACAACAGATATCGATCAAGGCCAGAATGTTTTGAATTTCTGTAGTAAATGATGATAAGAAATAGTTGTTATTTGCAATTTTGGTGAAATTATGCCAAACTCAATAAACAGTATTGGTAGCCTTGTCAGGATCGGCATATATTATATATAGGGAATTGGGTTTGAAGTCGAATTGTCGAATTCTCTATCTGAAGTAAGCTTCACTACAGCTGTTTTAAACATTCATATAGGAGATTGTAGTGTCCTATTTTCCCACATTCCTCACACAAATATATAGTGGGTAAATGGCGTAATAACGGTTTCCTACTGATGAGTCGCCAGTATGCACGAAACGAATGTGCACAAGATTATACTTTCCGTTCACGCAGTCTTTGGTTTGTCCTTCTGGTCATATATAAATTAATTACTGAACTAAATACAAACTGGTCAGCTTAGTTTCTCTATTATTTTGATTTGTCTGCACATTATTTCACATATAACAGCTGCGAGTATTTATTCTGAGAATGAGCAGGTAATCAATTTTCCTTTGCATACATGGCTTTTTTAAATATGTATTGATACTGCTTGATAGTATTTATAATTACGATATTTTTTGCTACAATATAGTATTTTATTGGAGACTCTCAGTGCATTTCTTTTAAATTGAATGACCTCAGACAAAAAAGTAATTTTATTTAAATATTTTATCTACCTTATCTTTGTTGGGCGCAACAATGCATTTGCATCTACTGTCCTCAATTCGATTGCGAATATTTCGACTTCCGATTTCAGAGGCCTTTTCAACTGAAAGCACATTCCACAAACAATTTTACAATCAACATGTCAATTTAGTTTAAACTGTCTCATTTATAATTATTGTTAGATCTCTTAAGCATAACTGTCTTTCACTAGGTAAGTGTATGTTAAATTTGTCTGTGTATGTGTCTGCATGTGTACACTCGTCGAAATGAAATTACAGTAGTTGCAAATTTAACTCATATTAGTCTCTCGTGGATTGTACTAGATTAGAATGCGACTTTAATTTCTGTGTAATTATGATAATTATTTTTTTCAGTTTGCATGAGCAGAAATAACAATATATTGATGCGAATTCTGCGAACCCGTCTTCCTTAGTTAGCAGCAGAACACGAATGAAAATTTATCAAAAAGACGGAGACTGTTATTTATGCGCCCAATTAGGCTAAGATGGAAGGATCTTAAAACCGCATGCAAATATGGCCATGTTTATAGATTAGATATTGCACGTCATAAAGTAGAAACAGGACACATAAATAATAAGGATGGTTGCAGACACATATAAAGTCTGATTAGAGAATCCATCGAATTTAAATCTAGAAATTACATAATGAATGAAACAGCCGTAGAGAAATCAATAGGTTTGTTTTGGAATACAGCATTAAATAATGGCAGGAAGCAATGGTTGCACGAATCAGAATCAGAAACTCGCTCAAATAACAATGATAACGCTGGATTTCCATTAGTTTACAGAGGGCGGGGTTGAGTTATTCAATATCTCCTAATTTATTTTAGGAGCATTTTATATTTTCATCCTTGATTACTTGTTATCTTATTTTATCTATTAACTTAGATTCTTTTGGTAGTGTAGCGCCTTTTAACAATCATTTATATTTGTTTGAGGAAAAACGGGAACTTTACTTTGCTCTATTACTATTATCTTCCTTTAGCAGGTAATTTTCAAATTTCTCTTATGATTACTTTTTTATTTTATTTTTATTTTCTATCCTATTGAAACGCTGTTCATTTCTAATTTAATTTTACTAACTCTTAGTTATTTACTCTAAAAGTTTTGCACAGGCGTTTTCACAGTATCTAACCGGGATTACACTCGTTATTAATACATTTAGGAAAGTTAATGTAAAATGGATCTGGCGTGTGAAAAGAAGAATTGACATTTATCACATTAGTTTGACTTGAATAAGTGATACACGTGCCGCTAATTATATGTAAAGGATTATTTCTCAGTCTTAAACAAATACCCACACACCTAAAAGTTGATTTATATTGCGCGATGCTGCACACACAGGCGTGGCGTACGCTTATCTAGTGGATCGTCAGATATTGTTAAATCGCTGTAATTTTACTGGGATGAGTATACACGTGAAATAACTGACTACTCCTCAATGCAAAACAATCAAGAACAAACCGGAAGATGAAATATTCTAAATCAAATCGAGGTTAGTGAACGCAAAAATCTTGTTGCATCCAACAGGGATAAGTTAATTAATCTTTACCATGTTGTGTGACATATTTCTTTCAAAGATTATAGAGGTATTTTATCATTTGAACTGTAAAATCCGATTGTGTGCTCTTGTTCATAACTACTCAATAACTCTTAAATATTTACCCATTTTAGTAGCACAAATGACTTACAAATGACTTAAAATGTACCATAAGAGTATAGATAAACTGGTATGACCAATAGCTACAGTAAATATATAAACTGGATT
>JAQBSW010000865.1:0-107500 GCA_029291075.1 Eudiplozoon nipponicum | reverse complement strand
ATTGTTCTCCCTTTCTCTTACTCACTCTGGATACCTTTATTTGTATTCTATGGGCATTATTTAGGTCAGTGAGTAAGTTTTACTTTTCTCATTTTAATTACCTTGACCTTACACTGTATTCAAATTGTATTATTGTGATCATTTTCATTAACCTCCTCATTGCTCTTCACAAATGATTTCACACAGGATTTAATTAGTGAACCGGAAATGGAGTATTACTTATATTGCGCGTATTATGGTAATTGTAGTTTGAAGGACTGATGTCACTCAATTATATTCACTGTAAATCACACGCGCTTGATTTTGAGAAAACCGGTATTGTTGCTTAAAAATTGATTTTTATAAGCATAAATGGATATGCTTTTTACACGTATATAAAGATGGATATAAATATATTTATGTAAAGTTTGAGTATAAATAAATATATATGCGATCTGGTTATAGAAGATATATATATATAGTTACCAGTTTCACCATTCTTTAAAATATGAAAACAACCTTTACTACATGGAATAACATTTATTAATAAATCTAATTTCTACCAGTATCTACAGCCATTATTCTGGATCCGTAAGTATATTCGTTCATCCAATCCAAACTGCACATTTGTCGTAACCAACCCCCTCTTCGTTATGTCAGTTGTTGTTTTGCGCAACTTAAACCACTCCTTTTGCGTAACGTCATTCGGTGTGTCATCGCTGTCATTATAATTGCGTCCATAATCGATGGGTGTGTCGTATTTTGCGAATCGTAGGCTATTTTTGAATGAATGACGTTAAACAAAAGGAGTGGTCTAAATTGCGCAAAATGAGTGTCAGTGAATACTACTGAAATATTTTGAAACGCTCAAGAAACTAACCAACCTGTGGACGAGCGTCGAATATTAAAAGGTTGTTGGCATTGGCGTTTTTTTCGCGAATACTTCTGATAACACGTTCATCGGCTTGAGAACGTTTACCGGTTATACCGACCATTGGCTGACTGGAGCGCGTTAGACTCGCTTTCGACTCAGGATGCAGCCAACTGAGTACAGGAATACGTCCTTTATTACGATGAGGTGCGCACTTGGCCAGCAATTCATCGTCAACATCATCAGGAACAGCTAAAACACTAGGGTACGTGTCCGAAAGTTCATATTGCGCATTAATCTGAATTAAAATGCCACAATGTTTACTAACAATTAAAAAGATGACAAACATAACAGAGCAAATGTATTCATCCGAAAGCAAGAAAAAATCGAGAGAAAATGACACTCAAATTGTAACAACAAGCACAATAAACAATATTATTATTTTATTCATCAAATAAGTTATCTGTAATATACGACAGGTGTTTTATGATAGATTGATAAGTGCGTAGTAACATGCAATAGGTGGTGTATTAATATACGTATACGTAGGTAATTAAATCCCAAGATGTTACACGCGATTTACCGTACAAGCGAAATTCTACGAAAGAAAATTATTCTAACTAGAAAAATTAAGTACCATCAAATGACATAGAAGCTACCTCCAACAAGTTATAACTTTTTCCAGATATAAAACAAATTAATTTGCGATATGTCAGTTCTAGGAAACATTGGAGAGCGTCACCGCTGATTTTTATTGCTCCAAAGAGCAATAAAAGTTTAGAAATGGAAACGTTTGATAGAAGATAATGTCGATAAAATCTCTAATTATGTGTATTTAACATATACACTTCTCCCACAGAGCAAAAGATCAATTCCAAAATTAAGAAGGAACGTTCTGAGAGACATGTGACATACTTATACCTACCCAAACTCGCAAACATTCTATTAAATTAAAACTGATATGTTCAGTTTCAATTAAATGTTTAAGTCGGAAGATGTTAACCATTCATGCTTAAATTGGTAACGTCGACTGGAATCCGAATATGGAAAATTAATAATAGATTGCTACGGTGGCACACAAGTAATAAAAGCTGTATTCTCTTCAAAGCCAAAAGTATAAAACTATCCGATCTTGTAACTCAAGTTTTATCTCACGTGCGCGTCAGATCTTCGCGATGAGCTAACTGCAGAATGGAGCCCTCACGAAATATGTAGGCCAATTCTATCGAATATCTCTTTACGTCGCACTTAATCTTTTCCAATATAAATGAGAAGCTAGAATCTGTGTATAATAATATGTGGCAGACAAGCACTTAGGATTTTACAGAGCTCTTGTAATATTCTATATAAGCAAATAATTTTCGATTCTATAAAATCAGTATAAATTGACAACCTTCTCACAAATTTTAATGAAATTTCAAAAATTTTCATGTAACGTATTCTGTTCAGTTGCTTTTTTTGTGTGTACGAACCCAATCGCGATTACCTTTAAAAATACTAATAGCGACAAAACATACGATTTCTATTAAAAAACATGATGGAACAAATATTTGCATTCGTTGTTTCCTTTATCCCTCGAGATTCACTGGATATTCGGAATTGTCATCACAAATGCATCATGGTTCATTTAATCCTAAGCGTGCTCAGAGCTTCTGGATTTACTCTTGCAAGCTGAGATCACACCGACACTAAAACAATATTTCTTCCATATTGTCCACAAGCACGTTAAGGCAATATTTATAAAGAAAGATTAGTGTCTAAACCGTTATTCTTAATTGGTCTGCAAGTACCATATTATAGTCAACAGATAAATCTGCGTCCGCCTAGTGAAACAACCTCAAAGCGGCAAATTGATTGAGATGACCAATAAGAAACCACCATACTAACTATGCATGTAGTCAATAGTCTTCTATTCATTATAAACACATTTGTTTTATGTTTACAGATCAAAATTTATATAATTCGAATAGTCCTTTTGTTCACACAAAATATACCATAACACACTACTCACTCAAACAAAAAATAAGCACTTTTCAACTTCTAATTCAATGCTGAACTTGTGTGTAACATGCTCTCGGCGCAGAAGATTATAATTCATAATTTTAATCTATCCAATCTTACACAATAGCTGCTTTGAAAACGTTGCCACGCAAAAGCCAAAACCACAATATAAAAATAAGCAAAAAATGCATACAAAAGCAGGCTTGAGCATTATTTTAGAAACAAATAAGATTTCATGTAGATAAATAAAGTCTTAAACAGGCCTACGAGCAAATCACGCAATTTTAGCTAAAACATGTGAAACGAAACCCAACACGCGGTTAACATCAAAATTTTATCATTACAGTAATTCGCTTTAGATAAATAATAAAAATATTTTCTTTAAATTACAGGAAACAAAATTGTGATCGAAGTAAAGAACCCTACTGAAGGCACAAGCGAAATACTGTGCTGGTGGTCTCAGATAATTATCACATTCACATTTCTGGGGATAATTGTAATTACTTTTATACATGCACCAAAATAATACCTATAAACCACTCACTGTTGTTAACTTCCACCCGTTTGTGAATATTGATTGCCTGTTGTACTCTTCTTCGGGATTATAAACGTCCCAACCATTGCTTTTATAAACTCTACAGAGAATGGCCTTTTCGCCGAAATAATATGCAAATAAAGGAATCTTTGAAAGTGCAGGAAATGCATATTCCTTTATAAAATCAACAAAGCTAGAATTTTCGGGAAATTGAAAACGCAACTCCCTCATATCCTTGCAGGCTATAGTGACAATATTATTTTTTGAAGACAGTAAGTTATTAATTGATCCTAACGTAACTTCAATATGGTAGGGTAGTCTATTTAAATTATTTGATTTCTCACGAAAGAGAAAACGGTAATTTGTAAGCTAAAATTAAATGAAAGTATTATACCACAACGCTACCACAAGACGGTATATTGCTAGGAGGCAAGAAGCGCACATCCACTCCTTCTCGCTTTTTAATTTCACCAGGAAGAAAATTAATATTGAAATTATGCAAAGACTGCCGATGAGATATTCGTACTGACATAATGAAGCGGAATAAATGAAGCGAGGACTACTGTGGGATAAAAATGCACTATGCGTAAAAATAAAGCATAAAAGTCGACATTTGATATAAAGATAAAACATATTATGTTAAGTACGTTAAATAGAGGTTTAAATGCAATAAATAAAAGTAATGAAATATTTTGCACCAGCGAGTTAATTTACTGTTATAAATATTACAAATATACAAATTATATGCAAGTTTACTAACATAGTCGGCTTAAAACTGTGCATATTGTACAATAGTTAAAACAAATCATTTAAATCTGTAACGCTTATGTAAACGCCCCGGCTTCAAGTAAATGCCGTACGACGTTACAAACTCGGTTAAGGTGCTCTGAATAGAGATTAGTTACTGATATGGGGGCCCTTAAGAGGGCCGGGTAATGCGTTCTCTTGTAGTCTTCAGCGTTGAAGATGTCCTAGAGCCTTGGGTGGACTCTGGTTGATTTGTTGCTCCCGTGGTTGAGCTGTGATCGCGTTGTGGATGGTGTCCTGCAGGTCCTGCACTCAATTGGCTCGTCTCTCCGGTATCCCGCAACAGGATGAGTAGGTATTGACAGCCGACAGAGCGCACACGTATTGACAACCGACAGAACGCACACGCGTGAAGCAGGTAGAAGGCAAATGCCACAACTGACTTGCATGGTAAATTACCGTGCTTAAATAGCATGCAATATGTGTACTTGCATACTATTGGTTAAACGTGGTTAGACGTGGTTAAACGGCAATTTGCTTTTTTCTCATTGGTGCAACGTAAATAAATTTGAATTTAATTTACGCAATATGTCGGCGATTGATTTGTGTCGTTACAACACTTTCCTCTCTGAAAAAAAGAAAAAATATTCCTCTCTGCGAGGCTAGATAAGAAATGCATGACAGAGTTCGAACCAAGTTAAGCAAAAATATGATGAACCATAAGTGCTGGGCTTAAATATGCTTGTTGGTTGCTTCAACAATTATATGATGCCAGGTAACCACTAGGAATTGCTACACAAATTGTTAGCTCTAGTGGACGGTCATAGCACGTGAGGCAAAATAGAGCAGTGTAAGTTTTTTGGAGCCGCAGCGTGAAGATTTCGAGGTAAATCGCCTCTGAATTTGCCAGGTTTAAGTTAAAACCTAAGCAGGTTGGATCGTTGTCAATGTGTTTGTATACGACCAAAGGAGCTAGAGTGCTCGACGTTGTAGTCATGACATTTGTAGAGTGGTCTTTGTGAAATAGATAAAGTTGAGATATGCATTGAAAGTGGCCTGTACCATGATATGAAGCTGATCACTACTTAGTGTTGCTACACAAAAGCGTTAGCTCTAAGTAGCTGGTCATACCAAAATAGGCAGTGTAATGTCATGTGTGAGAAATACATTATAATGTAAAATATATATACATTAAAATCAAAGATAATTGCATAAAATATGTACACGAACATTGCCTCAGAGATGGCATAATACCAAAGAACTGTTCACAAATGCTACACAATTGTTAGCTAAGAACAGGTGGTTATGCCACGTGAGACAATTACTAAAAATTAACGTAAAGTTTTTTTTAAAAATTTTATAGTTAAATGTTAATGTTTAAAAAAAATTAATTACGCGTTATACAAAGCAGGTTGAGATTGTGGGCAGACGGAGCCTGAGACGTGTGTAGAAGGTTGAACGCTCTCAGGATCAGGTGGTTCGATAAACGGTTTTAACCTGTCTATGCTTACTGATGTCGGTGTAGCGCCTTGCATAATGATGAAGTATTTTGGCTGTCTGAGTAAAATCGGGTAAGGACCGCGATACTTGGGTTGTAGTGGTGCAACAGCAGTATTGTTGCGAACGGAGTACTCTCTTTGCAGCTGTGGAGCTGTGGGTGGACGAAGACTGGACGAGGCGTGTGTCTCGCTGCTGTTCGGACATGTTACCGAAAATGAAGTCGAAGGCGGAAGCTTGCTTTGTGGGTCATCTTGTGCCGGTAGTAGACGTGGGAGCTGACTAGGCAGGCGTAGATCCACATGCCATACAAGAGTTGTGACGCAGACGTTTTAATGGATTCTCGAGTACGAGAACGCATGGCCAGCAGAACTAAAGGTAGTGCATCGACCCAGTTGCCATTAATGGACGAGGATGCTAAAGCTGCTTTGAGTTCCCTATGCATTCTCTCTACCATGCCATTAGCTTGGGGATGGTAGGCAGTCGTCTGGCGTAAGATGCATCCCATGTACCGCAAGGTGGTTTTGAAACGATCAGATGAGAAGCAAGTACTTCTGTCCGTGATGACCTCTATTGGGAACACCGTAATTGGATATCCATGCAGAGATAAAACCGTTAGTTACTTCGTCTGCAGAAATGGTGCCAAGAGGTGGAGAGCTGCCGCAGGCCACTGTAAAATCTATCGATCATAGTTAGAAGGTAGCTGAAATCTTGAACCTTTGTCAGATGAACTATGTCGATGTGGACGATGGCTAGGCGAGAAGTAGACCGAAAATTTTGCAACTTAGAACGAGTGTGTCGTGGGCACGATCTTGTTTTTCTGACAAATTGCACACTCTGAGACCCATCGTTTAACATTCTGCCTAAGTCTGTGACCCCAGAAACGATCTGTAAGTAGTTGGACAGTCGCTTGGCTTCCTGGGTGAGAAATTGAGTGAATTGAATCGAAAACCTTCCTCTGAAAGCTGGTCGGCAGAACTGGCTTGTTGGGCTGCGTACCGTGAAGTAAACAATTGGTAGCAGCCTTCCCACAGACGGCATATGAACTTGGTTGCGACGGGCTATTGATCTTTGAATGTGAATGTCACCGCGTTGTTCAGTTCGCAGGAGAGTTGGCGTTAGTGCAGGTTCACTGAGTGCCACGGAGTTGGCAGTGAATGGTGACGGCGAAGGAAGTTCTAGAGAGACGTCCGGCTTGGACAGGGCATCTGCAATGAAGTTCTGTTTGCCCTTCACGTGAAAGACGTCAAATTGCCATTCGCTTAGACGAGAAAGCTGTCTTTCCACTCTGGCAGGGTACTTGGCGGTAGATGAAGTTGCGTTTCGAAGTGCGCTAAACTAGTGGTGCATGATCTGTGAAAACAACAACTAAGTTACCGCCAATGATGCTGATAAAAATGGCGCACTGCGTCGTGGATGGCGAGAAGTTCTCGGCCGAAAGTAATGTACCCGTTTCTACTGGTTGGAGAGTACGCGAGTAGAAAACTGATAGGCTTCCTGAACTCCGTCGATCTCTTGTTCCAAAGTGGCTCCATTAGCGAATTCAGAAGCATCTGTCGTGAGTAGAAATGGCTTTTCAAAATCTGGATGCGTTAGCATTGTGGCATTTGCTAACGGGTTGATGGCAAGTCGAAGTAATTCCTCGTCTTCGGATGACCAAGCAATGATGGAATTCTTGCTAAGTCCTTTTTCGGCTCCGGTAGGTGCTCGCACAAAGGATAAAGTTGTTTTGAAAGGCCTGAAGGAACTTGCGATAATAGTTTAGTACTCCAGGGATTTTCTTTCTGCAAATCGCTCAAAGTCCTTGGTGACTTGATATTCTTGATTGAATTCGTCTTTGACGGCAACGGTTGAATAATTCAATGTGATACGATGCCCCAAGAAGTCGACGGATGAAGTTGCAATCTGCGTCTTGTTGGTGCTGATCTTGAGTCCGTGGTTGGATAAGCGCGAGAGGACATTTCGTAGATGTTTCGCATGAGATTCTAGATCTGACTGAATACCACAATGTCATCGAGATATGACATGCAATAAGCAGAGTCGTCGCGAAGTATGTTGTCCATGAATCTTTGAAATGTCTGGTGTAGCACACTTAAGTCCAAAAGGCATGTAAAGGTATTCGAAAAAGGCCAATGGAGTGATGACAGCAGTTTTCTCGATATCCTCTGGTGCTACCGGGATGTGATGTAGTAGGCTTGTCTACAAGGTCAATTACTGAGAAGAAATTGTTGCCGTTGAGTTTTTCAAGAAATGTGTTGATATTTGGAATAGGATATGCACTCGATTTTGTCACTGAATTTAGCTTACGGTAGTCTCCACAGGCTCTGTACGATCCGTTTGATTTTGAGACTAAGCGCAGTGGTGACGCCCATGAACTTTTTGATGGTCTGATGATTCCCTCTCTCCAAAAAAGCCTTGAGAATTCTTCTTGGGCAGCTTTCAGCGTAGCAGGAGCCAGTGGTCGCTTCGAGTGCAATAGGTTGTCCTTCTGTGACGATATGATGCATCGTGTTGGAGACTCGCAGGTGATCGGATTTGTTAAGATCGAAAAGCGATTTGTATTTTCGAAGAGCTGCTGATATCTCTGCTGAATGATGCACTGGGGTTGGTTGAATGACCTAAAACCCAAACGCTCGAGGCAAGTGTCCAAATGCTTTGTTCAAGTCCGCGGAGGGGTCGATGATCTTTGATTGGCAAGATCAACAATGAGCCGAAATTTTAGAAGGAAATCAAGGCCTATTATATTATGTGAGACCTCGGCAATGATGAAGTTGTGGTACCCACGTCGTAGACCTATGTTGAGTGTGCGGTATTGGCAGCCATAAGTTGGTATGGGCTCGCCTGTAGCTGTTGCAGAAGAACGCCTAGCGACATCTCGGCCATTGAATCACCTTTGAGAACTGAGACTCCAGCCGCACCTGTGTCTACGATGTACTCTTCTTCGCCAGTTTTTAAATCAAGAAGGTGCAGAAGTTCGTTTATTGTTTGGCCGGGTCATGCAAACAAGTAGGCTGGTGATTGCGACCGGCATTGTCTGTTTGGTTCTCTATCTGAAAAAATTCGGCGGACGAAAAGATCGACAGGGATGTCGGATTGTAGTTGGCTTTCTTCCTGTAGCGCCGTTGATGCCGTTGATGTGCAGAAAGTACGGTCTTCTACCTGCGCCAGACGTTTCCCGATACTGATGCACTCCCTTGTGCCTGCGGTCTGTTGTCCTCTCCTTCAGCTGTGGAAATTGACACTCATTCGGAAATTCTTCGGAACGACAAAGACAAACTTGGCAAGCATAAAAAAACTTCTGGTGGTTATAACACCAGTTCTTTGGAGCATATTTATTAAAATGATCAGGAGATCTCGATCGCCGCCTACCATTATAATTTGACTTGGAAACGAATTTTGGTCGAGCATTCACATGATTTATCTCCGATTTGGTAATGGCCAATCCTTCTAGAACTTTGGCCATGTTCGCCACTGTTCTCTCTAAGGAGGAGATTCTATCATCTTGCGGGGTGAAGAAAAGGATGATGGATTCACTTTGGGTTCCAAACCTCTATATTCTAACTCACATCTCTCAGATAAGTCATCTATAGAGAGAGTGTTGGGGAGCTGTCTGGCAAAGAGTTTTAATGTTTGGGGAAGATTGTTAATGAAACAA
Source organism: Eudiplozoon nipponicum (assembly GCA_029291075.1). Classification (NCBI taxonomy): domain Eukaryota; kingdom Metazoa; phylum Platyhelminthes; class Monogenea; order Mazocraeidea; family Diplozoidae; genus Eudiplozoon; species Eudiplozoon nipponicum. The sequence continues at coordinate 98,215 of JAQBSW010000865.1, read as the reverse complement.
CCTTAGCCTCATGGTCAGAAATGTTGGTTTTATACCAACGTTTCCGCAATTCCCTCAGTATTTCTATGGGGCCAAGATTTGGCATATCTAACTGCGCATATTTGTTTATTATCTGCTCAGTTTCCGTGGGTCCAGCAAGGATTCTACCTCGTTTTGTAGGCCCAAAATGGGATTAGGTAGCTTCCTATCGGCCTCAAGCTTAGGATAAATCCGTCGCTGCAATTCAGAAGGTAGTTTAGCAAAAACCTTTGACAGTTTTTGATGACTGCCATAATCAGGAAACGGGGAGAAATCGGAGTCTACGCGCATAAAAAATAACTCACTATCTCCATCCCAAACAGGAACATCAATATCTAAAATTGGACCTGACATTTTAACAATCTTACGGGATCTTTAAAAGCATAAATTTATTAGCAATATGAAAATGTATATATAAATGTATAAATATATAACGAAACGCTTACCCACAAACAGCTTCCACTGTTGCTTGATATTGTCCAGTACAAAAGGAAAAAACGAACAGAGGCCCCGATGGCCTTTGATGACAATGTATTATTATTTCAACACAGAACAGCGTCACTCCTTCCAAAAAAATTGAAATTGTCCTGTAGGGAAGACGAACAGAGGCCCCGTTGGCCTTTAGTGCCAATGAATTATTATTTTCAACAGCAAGAATAACACACTGCTTCCAAAATTTGAAATTTTCCTTTAGGGAAGACGAAGAGGCCCCGTTGGCCTTTAGTGCCAATGAATTATTATTTTCAACAGCAAGAATAACACACTGCTTCCAAAATTTGAAATTTTCCTTTAGGGAAGACGAACACCACAAATTCACGAATATATACCCAACAAAAATTCCCAGAAAAAAACAGGATCAGGGTAAAGAAAACGCAAATGTTAGTCGATTTATCCCAAACAAATGAAGAAAGTCAATTTATTTATACCCAAAAAAAAATCAGATAAATAATCAATATCCTGGCGCGGTCGCTAATTTTGTAAACGCCCCGGCTTCAAGTAAATGCCGTACCACGTTACAAACTCGTTTAAGGTGCTCTGAATAGAGATTAGTTACTGATATGGGGGCCCTTAAGAGGGCCGGGTAATGCGTTCTCTTGTAGTCTTCAGCGTTGAAGATGTCCTAGAGCCTTGGGTGGACTCTGGTTGATTTGTTGCTCCCGTGGTTGAGCTGTGATCGCGTTGTGGATGGTGTCCTGCAGGTCCTGCACTCAATTGGCTCGTCTCTCCGGTATCCCGCAACAGGATGAGTAGGTATTGACAGCCGACAGAGCGCACAAATATTGACAACCGACAGAACGCACACGCGTGAAGCAGGTAGAAGGCAAATGCCACAACTGACTTGCATGGTAAATTACCGTGCTTAAATAGCATGCAATATGTGTACTTGCATACTATTGGTTAAACGTGGTTAAACGTGGTTAAACGGCAATTTGCTTTTTTCTCATTGGTGCAACGTAAATAAATTTGAATTTAATTTACGCAATATGTCGGCGATTGATTTGTGTCGTTACACTTAGAATAGATCAAGAACAATTTGCTGATATACTGCATGAATGAAATTTAAATTAAATTTACGCGACATCAATTAAAACGTGCAAAAATTGCCGTTAACCAATGGCGTGCTAGTGTGGAGGCTCCAAACCAATTTGTATCTAAGAATCTTTAATTTTTTAATTTTGGCACTGCACAGGAAAATCATGTAAGGTAAAAAGCGCAAGCCATAATCCAATTGCAGGCTAAATCACAACTTTTAATGAACATTGAATGTCAACGTCATATTATCTACACAGTTTGTCACGATAATCATTCAACAAAGTGCCATTTCTCAACTTCAGTTATTGCTATTGATGCTGCTTCGTTTCGGCTTTCTGGCAGAGATGAAAGTTTTTGTTTGACTTCATTTCGAGAAACGTGGAATGGCCCGTCTTTATGAGTCAGATTATTTTTGCTAGTTGTTTCACACGGCTGCTCACCGGAAATGAGCTTCTTCCACTGTTCATTTGTTTCCTTTATAATCCTCAAGGCGAATTCCTTATTTTGTACTTCATCGTTGAATGCAAACTGATTTTTCGGCTTACCAGCTGGAACTTTGTAGTTTCTAAACCAATCTACGGAAGCTTCGAGAAAACCAGGCATAAGACTCTTAATGTCTTCGATATCATTAAGTTTATCGGCCAAAGGATCATTCGTATTAATGGCAAAAACCTTCCAGTCAGTTTCACCTTCGTCAATCATTGCTAGTATTCCAAAAACTTTGACTGGAACAACAGTGCCACGTTCAAGAATTGAGGATCCAATTTCACAAACGTCAATGGGATCGTTATCTCCTTTGGACTTCGTATTCTCATCAACATGATTAGGATCTTCCCACGTTTGCGGAATAGCTCCGTAATTCCAAATATATCCTTTGTGGGGAAACACATTGTCAACGTATCGTAATTTCCCATTTTTTATATCTTGCTTGATGGGGTTTAAGAATTCCTCTTTACATATTTCCATTTTCGCGTTGGTCCATCGTGGTATCTCAACTATCATATTGAAGATATCATTCTCAATATTATCATATAATGGAATGTCGTGGAATGATGAAACTGGGCCATCCGCGTTAGAAAGGAAAAGTCTATACGATTCAGTGCCGCGTTGGCCAAACTCATTTCGAGTGTACATGGACATTCTACGAAAAGGCAAACGAGTGGATATTGCACGAGCAACCCCGTTTAGAACTCCAAAGATGCCTAGTCGTATTCAGTCCTTAATTGTCCAATTGAATCTGATAATCTAGTACTCTCGTTCACATCTATTAAATTCATGCCTGCTAAATCTTGAGCTAATTTGCTTGTGTCCTAATGTAACACGCGGCTCCGTGTTACAACCCAACGAAGGTCAATTTTTACAAACGCTGTGCTCTTTAAGGTCAAATATTCTAACTCTGTCCTTAAACAATATTTCCCTTAGCTGTGATTTTAGGAACAATCTCTTTTAATCTCAAGCAGTTTTAATCGATATTTCTTGAACTGCAATTTTATGTGTAATTAATAGTGATTTTATAAAAGAAACAGAACCGCGCTCCAAACGGAAAAAACACGCGGTGGACTATTGTGTCTCAGTGAACTTATTTCGTTTAGTTGCAGAAGTTACGCATTGGATTTACCGTGGTTAACTATCCGAACTCCAGAGAGTAATGGATTATTCGTTACTATGAAAATGATTGATTGTTTACTATAAAAAACAAGGAGTTAAACATTTGTGAGTTGTTTGTCATTTAAATCTTTAAACGGTTTACACAAAACATTTTCCTTTATGAACATAAATAATTTTACTAGGCTCATATTATCATGTATCTTTAATCGTTTGACTACTCATTACATTCCAGACATTTGTGCTAAACATTTCACTTTATAGACATAAATCACTTTTATTTTTGCCGTCTAGAAGACGGACAATTTAGTTTAATTGTGAACGGTATTTTTGCCAACCAACTCATTCAATTCGGATTAACAGTGAATTATATTTATATATGCTACATTGTGTGGAATATATCTATGAAACCTTTCTGCAGTCTTCTCATATCAACCATCCGAAAGGAATTTGTAATTAATAGTGTTTTTATTAAAAAAATAGAACCGCCCGCGATCCGCGAGTATCACGCGGTGGACTATTGTGTCACGGCGGATTTATTTCGCTTAGTTGGATTATTCATAATATATGTGAAGGATTTACTGTCTACATAGAATAATGGATTAATATATTGCAATGAGTTAAAACCATAGTAAGCAGTGAACTAAATATTTGTGAGTTTTTTGTCATTGAAGTCTTTATACGGTTTACATATCCTTTTTTAGTGATAACTTTTAACATTGATTCCATTCATGTCATCATGTATTTTCAATCGAGTTTTTATCATTGAAGTCTTTAAACGGTTTATATATTCATTTTTAGTGATAAATTTTAACATTGATTCCATTCATGTCATCATGTTTTTTCAATCGAGTTTTTGTCATTGAAGTCTTTATGGGGCTTACCCCTTCATTTTTAATGATAACTTTTAACGATGACTTTTTCCATATCATCATATGTTTTAAATCGATGGTATAAATACAGTTCAATTCAGACATTTATAAGCGAATAACTGATTGTGCATAAAACATTTCTCTTTGTAAACATAAATCATTTTAACTTTTGTCGTCTAGAAGACGGACAATTTATTTTAACTGTGAATGGTGTTTAAGACCTATTCTTGCATTAAAATCTGTTTTATTGTCGACCTACACATGGCCAGTATGGACTAACTGTGAATTATATTTCTATTTGCAACATTATATCTAATATATGTATGAAAACAAGTTTCGGCTTTCTCATATCAACCATCCGAAAAGGATCAGAGACTGATTAGGTGCACGGGTAGTAATAATAGCCACCATTGATATGTAGAATGGGTATAGAATAACGAACTAGATAGCAACCCCGCAAAATACCCCTACAACATATTGAAAGGATAGTAGGCAGTGCCAAGAACAGATGGGCACTAATAAATAGAAATATATTATCGAATGAAATAAAATTTAAAATTTTTATAATATGAATTAGACCGATACTAGAATATGCTGCCGCTACTTGGAATCCTTTAACAAAAGGGTTTGTCTAAAAAGATAGAAGCTGTACAAAGAAAAGTTGTGAAACAAATTAATCCTATCTCCTGCACTATATACGCCACTAGATAACAGTTTGTATCACTGCATCCTTTATGGTTTCGGAGGATGTGCTATTGAATAAAAGCTTTCCATTTGAACCAGTGGACTGGTGCCTATATGAATCCAATAAGAGAGAGTCATGCAATTGGAACTAGATCTGGTCATTTTGCAATATCTCCACCATTGGTGGGAAATATTGCGAGCAAGCTATTCTCCTTTTCAAAAATTTACAAAATTTACAATCAATTGCCAAAGGGGCTTAGAGAAACGCCTCCAACTAAAATGTCTTTTAAATTTTTATCTACCGAACTAGAAAAAGTGTTTAATCCTGCTGATATTTTTAATTTTGATTATGATAATACTTTCTCATGGTTAAATAAAAGACAGGATTAATTGTTTTTCAGCAACATAATTTCTCCTGAGATTCTATCTTCAAATTTTGTATTATTAAAATTGAAATTTTATGCATTATATCATCTTGTTAATCAACAATGCACACAATCAATTATTAGTCATGGTTCTCTTTTTTTACTAATGTTATACTCGAATTATAACTTAAATTTTTTTTGTAATTTTGATGAAGAATCTATCACTGTTTACAGCTGATCTTTCTGATGCTGATAAATTGTACAGTACAACTAATTGCACATATATATGTGATGTGATATCTTTTTATATTGTACATTTTCTAATTTTATTATTTGATGGAACATGTGTGGTTTGAATCCAAATAAAGATATTCTATTCTATTCTATTCTAAAAATGATAGCAGGTGTATATTGTGAAAATCGAGTAATTATAAACGTAATTGGAGAAAAGGAACAAATGCAGATTGCTCAGTAAATTCAGGCCAGTCAAGTACAGATAACCGTACCTGAAATTACGCTCAATTCAAAAGTATATACACTTTAAACGCCCCGGCTTCAAGTAAATGTCGTACGACGTTACAAACTCGGTTAAGGTGCTCTGAATATAGATATTGTTATGATAGGGGGCCCTTAACAGGGCCTGGTCGTGCGATCTCCTGAATTATTCAGATTGTGAAGATTTCCTAGAGCCTTGGGTTGACTCTGGCTGTTGCTCCTTCTGTTGTCGCGTTGTTGTAATACGCGGCTCCGTGTTACAACCCAACGAAGGTCAATTTTTACAAACGCTGTGCTCTTTAAGGTCAAATATTCTAATTCTGTCCTTAAACAATATTTCTCTTAGCTGTGTTTTTAGGAACAATCTCTTTTAGTCTCAAGCAGTTTTAATCGATATTTCTTGAACTGCACTTTTATTTGTAATTAATAATGTTTTCATAAAATAGACAGAACCGCGCTCGATTCGAGAGGATCACGCGGTGGACTATTGTGTCACAGTGAATTTATCTCGCTTAATCGGATTATTCGTTACTATGGAAATGATTGATTGTTTACTATAAAAAGCAAGGAACTAAACATTTGTGAGTTGATTGTCATTTAAATCTTTAAATGGTTTCCATGTTCAATTTTAGTGATAACTTTCAATGTTAACTCCATTAGCATCATCATGTGTTCTTTGAGTTTTTGTCATAAAAGTCTTTAAACGGATTACACAAAACATTTTCCTTCATAAAAATAAATAATTTTACTTGGCTCATATTATCATATATCTTTAATCGTTTAACTACTCAATACAATCCAGACATTTGTGTAAGAATAATTATTTGTGTGCAAAACATTTTTCTTTATAAACATAAATCATTGTAATCTTTGCCGTCTAGGAGACGGACAATTTAGTTAAACTGTGAATGTTGTTTAAGTCCTATTTGGCATAAAAATCTGTTTTTGCAGCTGACCAACATATATTCAATTTGGACTAACTGTGAATTATATTTCTATTTGCAACATTATATCTAATATATGTATGAAACCAAGTTTCGGCTTTCTCATATCAACCATCCGAAAGAATCAGAGACTGATTAGGTGCACGGGTAGTAATAATAGCCACCATTGAAATGTAGGACGGGTATAAAATAACGAACCAGATAACAACACCGCAAAAAACCGTACATTGTAATCACGATGTGGAAAACTTCGTTCAAGTTCTGCAATTAATTGGCTCGTCTCGCTGGTTGTACCGCAACAAGATGAGTCACGGATGTAGCCAATTGTTGGTGAAACAAATCAAATCGCCAGCGTAGGTATTGACAGTCGACAGAACGCACACGCGTAACGCAAAGCAGAATGCAAATGCGACAACTGACTTGCATGGTAAATTGCCGTGCTTAATAGCATGCCACAGTAATATATTTCTACTTGCACACTATTGGTTAAACGGCAAGCTTCGCTTTTTTCTCATTTGTGCAACGTAAATAAAATTGAATTTACTTTACGCAATATGTCGGCCATTAATTTGTGTCGTTACAACACTTTCCTCTCTGAAAATAAAAGGAAAAAAATTCCTCTCTGCGAGGCTAGATAAGAAATTTATGACAGAGTTTGAAAATAGTTAAGTAAAAATATGATGAACCATAAATGCTGTGCTTAAATATGCGTGTTTGCTGCTTCAACAATGATAGGATGCCAGGTAACCACCAGGAATTGCTACACAAATTGTTAGCTCTAGTGGTCAGTCATACCACGTGAGGCAATATAGAGCAGTGTAAGATTTGGGAGCCGCAGCGTAAAGTTTTCGAGGTAAATCGCCTCTGAATTTGCCAGGTTTAAGTTAAAACCTAAGCAGGTTGGATCGTCGTCAATGTTTTTGTATACGATCAAAAGAGCTAGAGTGCTCGACGTTGTGGTCATGACATTTGTAGAGTGGTCTTTGTGCAATTGATGGAGTTGAGATATGTATTGAAAGTGGCCTGTACCATGATATGACGCTGATCACTACTTAGTGTTGCTACACGAAAGCGTTAGCTCCAAGTAGCTGGTCATACCAAAATAGGCAGTGTGATGTCATGTGTGAGAAATACATTATAATGTAAAAATATATACATTAAAATCAAAGGTAACTGCATAAAAATATGTACACAAACATTGCCTCAGAGATGGCATAATGCCAAAGAACTGTTCAAAAATGCTATACAATTGTTAGCTAAGAACAGGTGGTTATGCTACGTGAGACAAATACGAAAAATAACGTAAGGTTAAAAAATTTTGATAGTTAATGTTAATGTTTTAAAAAAAATCAATTACGCGTTATACAAAGCAGGATATTGAGATTGTGGGCAGACGGAGCCTGAGACGTGTGTAGAAGGTTGAACGCTCTCAGGATCAGGCGGTTCGATAAACGGTTTCAACCTGTCTATGCTTACTGATGTCGGTGTAGCGCCTTGCATAATAATGAAGTATTTTGGTTGTCTGAGCAAAATCGGGTAAGGACCGCGATACTTTGGTTGTAGTGGTGCAACAGCATTGTCGTTGCGAACGAGTACTCTCTTGCAGCTGTGGAGCTGTGGGTGAACGAAGACTGGACGAGGCGTATGTCTCGGCTGCTGTTCAGACATGTTACCAAAATGAAGTCGAAGGCGGGTAGCTTCGTCTTGTGGGTCATCTTGTGCCGGTAGTAGACGTGGGAGCTGACTAGGCAGGCGTAGATCCATGCCATACAAGAGTTGTGACGCAGACGTTTTAATGGATTCACGAGTACGGGAACGCATGGCAAGCAGAACTAAAGGTAGTGCATCGACCCAGTTGCCATTAATGGACGAGGATGCTAAAGCAGCTTTGAGTTCCCTATGCATTCTCTCTACCATGCCATTAGCTTGAGGATGGTAGGCAGTCGTCTGGCGTAAGATGCATCCCATGTACCGCAAGGTGGTTTTGAAACGATCAGATGAGAAGCAAGTGCCTCTGTCCGTGATGACCTCATTGGGAACACCATAATTGGATATCCATGCAGAGATAAAACAGTTAGTTACTTCGTCTGCAGAAATGGTGCCAAGAGGTAATGCCGCAGGCCACCGTGTAAATCTATCGATCATAGTTAGAAGGTAGCTGAAACCTTGAACCTTTGTCAGATGAACTATGTCGATGTGGACGATGGCTAGGCGAGAAGTAGTTCGAAAATGTTGCAACTTAGAACGAGTGTGTCGTGTGATCTTATTTTTCTGACAAATAGCACACTCTGAGACCCATCGTTTAACATTCTGCCTAAGTCTGTAACCCCAGAAACGATCTGTAAGAAGTCGGACAGTCGCTTGGCTTCCTGGGTGAGAAATTGAGTGAATTGAATCGAAAACCTTTCTCTGAAGGCTGGTCGGCAGAACTGGCTTGTTGGGCTGCGTACCCGTGAAGTAAACAATTGGTAAGCCTTCCCACAGACGGCATATGAACTTGGTTGGGTGACGGGCTATTGATCTTTGAATGTGAATGTCACCGCGTTGTTCCGTTCGCAGGAGAGTTGGCGTTAGTGCAGGTTCACTGAGTGCCACGGAGTTGACAGTGAATGGTGACGACGAAGGTGGTTGTAGAGAGACGTCTGGCCTGGACAGGGCATCTGCAATGAAGTTCTGTTTGCCCTTGACGTGAAAGACGTCAAATTGCCATTCGCTTAGACGAGAAAGCTGTCTTTCCACTCTGGCAGGGTACTTGGCGATAGATGAAGTTGCGTTTCGAAGTGCGCTAACTAGTGGTGCATGATCTGTAAAAACAACAAATCTGCTATTGCCAATGATGCTGATAAAATGGCGCACTGCGTCGTGGATGGCGAGAAGTTCTCGGCCGAAAGTGTCGTACCTTGTTTCTACTGGTTGGAGAGTACGCGAGTAGAAACTGATAGGCTTCCGAACTCCGTCGATCTCTTGTTCCAACGTGGCTCCAATAGCGAATTCAGAAGCATCTGTCGTGAATAGAAATGGCTTTTCAAAATCTGGGTGAGTTAGCATTGTGGCATTTGCTAACGAGTTGATGGCAAGTCGAAGTAATTCCTCGTCTTTGGATGACCAAGCAATGATGGAATTCTTGCTAAGTCCTTTTCGGTTCCGCAGGTGCCTGCACAAAGGATAAAGTTGTTTTGAAAGGCCCAGAAGGAACTTGCGATAATAGTTTAGTACTCCCAGGATTTTCTGCAACTCGCTAACAGTCCTTGGTGACTTGATTTTCTTGATTGAATTCGTCTTTGACGGCAACGGTTGAATATCTTGGGCCGTGATACGATGCACTACGAAGTCCACGGATGTAGTTGCAATCTGCGTCTTGTCACAGTTGATCTTGAGTCCGTGGTTGGATAAGCGTGAGAAGACATTTCGTAGTTGCTTCTCATGAGATTTCAAATCTGGACTGAATACTATAATTTAATCAAGATAGAACATACAATAAGCAGAGTCGTCGCGAATTATGTTGTCCATGAATCTTTGAAATGTCTCTGTAGCACACTTAAGTCCAAAAGGCATGTAAAGATATTCGAAAAGGCCAAATGGAGTGATGACTGCAGTTTTCTCGATATCCTCTGGTGCTACCGGGATGTGATGGTAGGCTTGTCTGAGGTCAATCACTGAGAAGAAATTGCTGCCGTTGAGTTTTTCAAGTAAAGTGTTAATATTTGGAATAGGATATGCATCAGATTTTGTCACTGAATTTAGCTTACGGTAGTCTCCACAGGCTCTGTACGATCCGTTTGATTTAGAGACTAAGTGCAGTGGTGACGCCCATGAACTTTTCGATGGTCTGATGATTCCCTCTTCCAAAAGCCTTGAGAATTCTTCTTGGGCAGCTTTCAGCTTAGCAGGGGCCAGTGGTTGCTTCTTGAGTGTAATAGGTTGTCCTTCTGTGACGATATGGTGCATCGTGTTGGAGACTCGTAGCTCTGACTTGTTAAGATCGAAAAGCGACTTGTATTTTTGAAGAGCTGCTAATATCTCTGCTGAATGATGCACTGGGGTTGGCTGAATGACCTGTAACTCCAAACGCTCGGAGGCAAGTGTCCAAAAACTTTGCTCAAGTCCGGTGGAGGGGTCGATGATCTTTTGATTGGCAAGATCAACAATGAGCCGAAATTTCAGAAGGAAATCAAGGCCTATTATATTATGTGAGACCTTGGCAATGATGAAATTGTGGGAAAATTCACGTCGTAGACCTATGTTGAGTGTGCGGTACCGGCAGCCATAAGTTGGTATGGGCTCGCCTGTAGCTGTTGCGAGAAGAACGCCTAGCGACATCTCGGCCATTGAATCACCTTTGAGAACTGAGACTGCCGCACCTGTGTCTACGATGAACTCTTCGCCAGTTTTGAAATCAAGAAGGTGCAGAAGCTCGTTGGCTGTTTGGCCGGGTCATGCAAACAAGTAGGCTGGTGATTGCGACCGGCGTTGTCCGCTTAGTTCTCTATGTGGAAAATTCGGCGTGGACGAAAAGAGTCGACAGGGATGTCGGATTGTAATTGGCTTCTTCCCTGTGGCGCCGTTGATGCCGTTGATGTGCAGAAAGTACGGTCTTCTACATCCTGCGCCAGACGTTTCCCGATACTGATGCACCCTTGTGCCTGCGGTCCGTTGTCCTTTCCATCAGCTGTGGAAATTGGCACCCATTTGGAAATTCTTCGGATCGACAAAGACAGACTTGGCATGAATAACACCAGTTCTTTGGGGCATATTTATTAAAGGATTGCGGAGACCTCGATCGCCGCCTACCGAAATAATTTGACTTAGGAACGAATTTTGGTCGAGCATTCACTTGATTTAGCTCGGATTTGGTAATGGTCAATTCTTCTAGAACTGTAGCCATGTTCGCCACTGTCCTCTCTAAAGAAGAGAGTCTATCATCTTGCGGGGGTGAAGAAAAGGATGATGGATTCACTTTGGTTTCCAAAACCCAATATTCTAACTCACATCTCTCAGATAAGTCATCTATAGAGAGAGTGTTGGGAAGCTGTCTGGCAAAGAATTTTAATGTTTGTGGAAGATTGTTAATAAAAACAACCTTAGCCTCATGGTCAGAAATGTTGGTTTTATACCAACGTTTCCGTAATTCCCTCAGTATTTCGATGGGGCCAAGGTTTGGCATGTCTAACTGCGCATATTTATTTATTATCTGCTCAGTCTCTGTGGGCCCAAGCAAGGATTCTACTTCGTTTTGTAGACCCAAAATGGGATTAGGTAGCTTCCTAATGGCCTCAAGCTTAGGATAAATCCGTCGCTGCAATTCAGAAGGTAGTTTAGCAAAAACCTTCGACAGTTTTTGATGACTGTCATAATCAGGAAACGGGGAGAAAGCGGAGTCTACGTGCATAAAGAATAGTTCACTATCTCCATCCCAAACAGGAACATCAATATCTAAAATTGGACCTGACATTCTAACAATCTTACGGGATCTTAAAAGCATAAATTTATAAGCAATATGAAAATATATAAATATACTTTAACGAAACGCTTACCCACAAAAAGCTTCCACAGTTGAATGAGCGCAGAACAAAAGCACGTCACAGTAACTGCTTCCAAAAATTGAAATTATCCGCAATTGAGCCTTACGGTACCGTTTTGTACGTAGAAAAGATGAACAGTGGCCCCGTTGGCCTTTGATGCCAATGTATTATTATTATATCCCCAAAAAAATTCAACACAAATCCACGAATATATACCCAACAAAATTCCCAGAAGACCACAATCAGGGTAAAGAAAACGCAAATGTTAATCTATTTTCATCCCAAATAAAGGAAAAAGGAAGTCAATTTTATTTATACCAAAAAAATCAGAACAATAATCAATATCCTGGCGCAGTCGCCAATTTTGTAAACGCTCCGGCTTCAAGTAAATGCCGTACGACGTTACAAACTCGGTTAAGGTGCTCTGAATATAGATATTGTTATGATAGAGGGGCCCTTAACAGGGCCTGGTCGTGCGTTCTCCTGAATTATTCAGAGTGTGAAGATGTCCTAGAGCCTTGGGTTGACTCTGGCTGTTGTTCCTTCTGTTGTCGCGTTGTAATCACGATGTGGAAAACTTCGTTCAAGTTCTGCAATTACTTGGCTCGTCTCGCTGGTTGTACCGCAACAAGATGAGTCACGGATGTAGCCAATTGTTAGTGAAACTATCAAATCACCAGCGTAGGTATTGACAGCCGACAGAACGCACACGCATAACGCAAAGCAGAATGCAAATGCGACAACTGATTTGCATGGTAAATTGCCGTGCTTAAATAGCATGCCACAGTAATAAATGTCTACTTGCACACTATTGGTTAAACGGCAAGTTTCGCTTTTTTCTCATTGGTGCAACGTGAATAAAATTGAATTTAATTTACGCAATATGTCGGCCATTAATTTGTGTCGTTACAATACTGTTAAGTATTTAAACATAGAATGTTCTAGAAAATAAATGAATAATTTCTTTCTAAATAATATTCGTTTCAATCAGCCAAGGTGGTTTAAATTTATCAACGTATGTTGCCGGATGATTTTGATTTATGTCAACATGGCTTTACGAAAGATAGATCGACAACTACTAATATGATTTCTATGTGGTAGCATGTAATTACATTAGATGAGAATAAGTTAGATGCATTAATTGTATTTATAGATATCTGAAAAGCTTTTGACTCTATATCTTTTGATGCTATTTTGAATGCGATTAATTTGTTGAATATTGATCTGAATATTTTTAGATTACTTAAATACTATTTATTTAATCGAAGAATGTATATTCAAAAAAACGATTTGATATCAAAATCGAAAAGAGTAACAAGTAGAATTCCACAGGGATCAAGTTTGGGGCCAATTTTATTTAAAATAGTATTTGCACATTTGGAAACTAAGATCCTTAACGATCGAGTTTGCAAATTCGCTGATGATTTAAAAATAATCTTTCCAATTGATCCAAAAAATGTCAAATTCTCCAAAAATAATGTGACACTAAATTTGTATGATTTAAGTAGATACTTGTTAACACAAGACTGAGAATAAACAATAAAAAGACGAGAGCTATAAAAATAGGTAACAGAACAAACTTTCATTATGTCTATTTTCATGATGCTGTGATTAATGATGTGTTTGAGATTAAACTTATGCAAGAAATAAAGGATTTAGGCATAGCTATTCAATGTACAGCTTCTGCTGAGAGACATATTGAAATTATGGTAGGCAGTGCCAAGAAAAGATGGGCACTAATAAATCAAAATATCTTATCGAATGACATAAAACTTAAAATGTCTATAATATGGATTAGACCAATACTAGAATATGCTGTCGCTACTTGGAATCCATTAAAAAAGGGTTTGTCCAATAAGATAGAAGCTGTACAAAGAAAAGTTGTGAAACAAATTAGTCCTATCTCCTGCACTATATACGCCTCTAGATTACAGTTTGTATCACTGCAATCTTTGTGGTTTCGGAGGATGTGCTATTGCATAAAAGTTTTCCATTTGAACTAGTGGACTGGTGCCTATATGAATCCGATAAGAAAGAGTCATGAAGTTGGAACTAGATCTGGACATTTGGCAATATCTCCTCCTTTGGTGGGGAATGTTGCGAGCAAGTTATTCTCTTTTTCGAAAATCTACAAAATTTATAACCAATTGCCAAAGGGGCTTAGAGAAATGCCTCCATCTAAGATGTCTTTTAAATTTTTATCTACTGAACTAGAAAAAGTCTACAATCCTGCTGATATTTTTTATTATGATTATGATAATACTTTCTCATGGTTGAATAAAAGACAAGGATAATTGTTATCGGAAACAGAATTTCTTGAGATTTTTATTTACAAGTTTTGTATTATTAAAATTGAAATGTTATGCATTATATCATCATGTTAGTCAACAATACATACAATCACTTGCTAGTCATGGTTCTCAATTTTTTTGCATAATGTTACACTCGAATTATACCTTCATTTTTCCTATTTGATGATGTATCTATTATTCTTTACAGCCGAACTTTCTGATATTGATATATTGTACAGTACAACTAGTGAGATATACTTATCTACATGAGACTAATTGCACATTTTTATGTGATGTGATAACTTTTTTTATATTGTACATTTTCCAATTTTATTATTTGATGGAACATGTGTGGTTTGAATCCAAATAAAAATATTCTATTCTATCCTATTCTAAATAACTGTCACTTTAATTTTGTCGGAGGAAATATCTTTTTCTACACGAGCTTTCGATTTCAATAGTATCTAAGTACGGTGCATTTACCATGCAAGTGAGTGTTCACGTTTGACTTCAGTTGTGCACTACATGTGCGTGCTGTCTTATGTCATTCTCACTTTTACCTACGCTGACTTCTGGACTTGCTTCACACGCAGAGTCATCTAGTCACGCCAATCCTTTCGCTGCACAAATAATGGGACGGGGCAACATCTACTTATTGTATATTCACGTGTACCTTTCACCACGATGTTGTCGCAGATCTTCAACGAGACAATACTCAGCCTTCACACAGACTCTCGCCGCTGATGTCAAAGCCACAACAGAAGGAACTGCAGCCAGTCAATCAGAGCCAGTCTCAAGTGTCTAGGAGTATTTCTAGACACTGCTACGCTAACTAAATTTCGCGGAATTTGCCGAAGAACAAAAATTCGGCCCCAATAAAAGCCACCAACAGTACTAATTCTCATCCGTCATGGCACGTCAAAACTTTGTAAACGTCGACGAGCATTTACTTGAAACTGGGTAGTTTTACAGATAATATATATAAATTTAAACATATTCAACTAACTACAATTGTTCTGCTTCCATTGGATACTGTTTCGGAATAGAACTCACGCTGGTTTAGCAAAGGGATATCTTCATCTCTTCGGTAAATGATTTCCAGGCCACATAATGCAGTAGATATTTCAGCAAACACGTAATGCACAACGTTTAAATGAACTATTCGTCTGCTAACAACAATTTTGCTCTGATAAATAAAGAATAATATAATATGAGAATATAAAAATATTTGCAACAAAAAATTATTCTGCATTATTCATTCAATTTTGACACAACAATACTGGCTGTATAAATTGTTACTAGTATTTGGGCCAGTCTATAAATAGTATACTTCTGCGTGATCCCGGCCAACGCTACATAACAAGCCAATATATATTTAAACTAACCGAACTATTCTCATTCGTTTTACTTCCATTGGATACTGAATTCGAATCGAATAGGAAAAATTTCGCTTTCGTAAATTTTCAGAAGAATATGAGAAATGTGTATGATTCTGCAGGTTTACCCTCAGCGAAATGGAGATACAGTGATTTAATATCACATACTGACGACATATTAGATAATCGTACACCATCCCTGTAAGTGTGTGTTACCTTTCGTTTATGATTGAGAAGTAATCAGTTGCTGCACGTGTACACTCATTCCAGTGAAATTACTGTGATTTAACAACGTCTGATGATTCATTAGATAAGCCTTCGTCAGGCCTGTGTATATGCATGTGGGCTTTTGTTAAAGAATAATATTCAGTTTCATATAATAAGTCACAAGTCTATCACTCATCCAAGTGAAACTAGATTGATAAATGTTAATTTCTCTTTGCACTTGTCAGATCTTTTTATACACAATTTTCTAAATGTTTTAGAAATTCGAAAATCGTCTACAAAATAAAGATTATAGTAACAGTAAAATAAAAGTTGCTTTTTTAACGAAAAATTAAAGGTTTGTTAAAAAGCGCAACTCTAAAATAAGATAAAAAGTAATCAGATATGAAATTTTATGATAACCCGAAAATGTATCATGAGATATTTAATTACTCCCACCAAACTCTCTGTAAGTAAGTAGCAATCCAATGTTCTTATACTTTGACTTGAACGAGTTTCTGGTTATAGTTCGTGCAAACTTTGCTTCCTACCATTATTTAATGCTGTATTCCAAATCGGACCCAATGATTTTTCATTATTTCATTTCTCGATTTAATTTCAATGGATTCTCCTATCCATATTGTAGATCTACTATGACCACAAATTGATATGCGCCTGCAACCATCCAAATTAACTGTGTTTCTTGTCTCTACTGTATGACGTACAAGATCTGATATATAAACATGGCCATATTTGCATGCGATTCAATGTTCCCCTCTTCTTATCTCAATTAAGTGAATTTTTTCATGCACATATATGACGTAAAAGTCGTTACATAGAAGTTTATGCAATCCAGTTTTATTGGAAGGTTTATTGCCCATGGTATGGTTCTGTTTTAAGATATTACGTATATTGTATATTAATGTCAGCGTTTTAATTTTTCTATTTAGTTTGGAGTCAGGTATTACCATGACCCATCGATCGTCTTTTGTTTTATTTAAATTCACATATCTCCAAATGTGATTATATTCATTTATGATACTCTTCATAGTTGGTTCTATTAACTTTAATGTGTACCCATTAGCACTGAATATTTCTCGTAGTCTACCTAATTTAATCCTCCTTTATATTTTATTTGTTAATCATAAGTTCATAATTTTCATCGATTTTACGATACCAATTTTCATTTTCCATTCATGGATTTATTTGATATTAAGAAGGATACCTTAGTAATTATCCTTCCGAAAATTATCTCGTTCTAATTTTAGTACTATGATTCATGTTCAATCTTAAATTTCAGTTCGCTCACCTTATTTGCTAAGTTTAAGTGATTTCTCAGTTCATCGTTCCCGTGATTCGAATTAAATAATATATTATCCAAAAATCGTACATACAGTTTTGGATTTAAGGTGTCATATCTTAGAGGTTTTTCTCCATGTAATGCATGAGGATATTAGCTATTGGAACTGACAGTGGTTGCCCAATTAAAAAGCCTCTAATTTGCTTATAAATTTAATCCCCAGAAATAAAATAAATAAAGGACATACATTTGTTCATCATCTCCTTGACATACTTCAGCGTCATTTTCATTCATTCTAATATTATCGGATGGTCAACCAGGAAACGTTGAAAATAGTCCAGTGCTTTTAATACGGAAATATTGGTGCACAGTGACACCACATATAAACTTGCCAATCGATCATTTTCATTTTCATCCCATTTATCGAAAGTCTCAACAAAATTGAATAGTTTCATTAAAATATGATCCAAGTACAAATATTTCCTTATTCTGTGGAGAGTTGGACATAAACAATAATTCTCAAAGTTTTGCTTGGTTAATGTACCTTTATTAAACCATACATTCTGGGAGCAACTATATCTCTTTGTTTTTGAGGGTTACCATGCGCTTGATATAATTTACACTTAGTAATCATGTTGCTGACCAATAATGTAACTTCGTCGTGTAGCTTATGCGTAGTATCCTTATGAATTTTATCGTATACCACTTTACTGTCTAGTTGATAATATATCTTATCATTATAATCAGAGTGAATCATCAGAACCTTCACCCCACCTTCGTCTGCTCTCAAACATACCACACTATTTGCTATTAACCCTTTTCTGAGACTTTTCATTTAATAAGTCGGGTTATATTTTTTCTCTCCTTCTGTTAACACAGTTGTTGCTATGTCTAATTCAAACTTAACCTTATTTTGTGTGAGAGGAATCGTGCTCTTTTAACAGCTTCTGTAATTATCTCATTTTTTGTTCATTTAACAATTTTGATAGCTGTTATCAAACTACGACTAAGCATTTCCAGCTCATTCTCAGTAAGGTTTATTTTAGAAAAATTTACCACTCGATTAGTTACTGCAGGACTAGTCTTAAATTTGGTCTGTCTATAGATGTCAACATTTACTAATATTCTATCAAATATGAACCTTTTTATCTTTCTATTATGAGCGCCATCTGTAAAATCCTCTGTACATCTAAAATCGACCGTGGGCAAAATGGAACGTAACATAGATCGCATTTCAGTTTTCTCTATTATCAGTTAATATTTGCGGTTTTCGAAATCGCGAATCAACGCATTCATTATGTTCAAATTCAATTCATGTTTAAATAGTCTACCTTTATCATTTGAATTAAATGGCACTTTAACTTTGAAAATTTAGGAATCACGCAATGATTCAAAGATATGTTAATATTTTCACTTGCCTTGCTTATTTCTTCTTGATTTGGTGATGTCTGTTATTCACACCATATTTAGTACCTAAATAAGTTTTGAAAAAACAGGTTTCGCGACAGGGAATTAATTAATTACCTTATCCTTGTGGTACTCTACAAGGTGTTTGTATCCACTGTCTTCAAACTGACCCCGAATATTTCGACTTCCGCATTCGTATATATTTTCCAACGGAAAAATTTCGTACAAGCAATATTTCGAAGGGAGTATTTAGTTTAAACTGTCTCGTTTATATTAATTGTTACGTCTCTTACTCATAACTTTCTTTCCACCAGGTAATTGTACGTCAAATCTGATTGTGTATGTGTCCATTTGTACACTCAACGAAATGAAATTACACTGACATAATAAAGCATACTGACGATTCACTTGATAAGCGTACGCCACGTCTGTGTGTGTAAGGTTATGGGCGTTTGTACGAGACTGAGAAATAATCAATTACATAAAATTACCGACACGTGTAAAAGTAAAGCAATAAATGTCAATTACACTCCGCACACGTCAAAATAATTTTTCACACTTACTTTCCTAAATTAAGTATTTAAGCGAGAAATCCGGGGGAGGGCAAGATACTGTGAATACACAGTCGCAATATGTTTTCATTAAATAATTACGAGTTACTAAATGTTATAAGAAAAAGATAAAGTGTTACAATAGGATAGAAAGTTAAAACAAAAAAGTGGTAATAAAAGAAATTCGAAAATGGCCTACTATAGAAAGATAACAGAAACTGATGACAAATAGAAGCTTATAATAGACTGATACAAAACACAGGGATATTGAATTAGGTAGACTGATAGAAATATTCAGTGCTAATTGGTACCATTTAAAGTTAATAGAAAGAACTATGACGAATGTCACAAATTAGTTGCATACATACTTGCATATATATTAGTTCTTCGTAACAAACAATATTTTACTGTAATATGACGAATGTCATAAGTAAATATAATCATACAGACATCTACGATGAATCCGTCCATAGAGATATCAACTTCTCTTAGAAAATAAAAATCGTTATTTGATCTCAGCTAATCATATCCACGTATCCTAAACAGGATACACCACATCAATACTACAAGAAGAGGCTGTTATCCCTTGCTAAAGTCAAAGCTTCTTTGGAAGAGTTTTCAAGTCTATTAGAAAAAGGGATCATCAAACCATAAAAATGTTCTTTGTAATCCCCATTACGCACAGTCTCTAAAGATTTTATATTCTGTGATGATAGCAGATGCAAACCAAATTCTAAATATAAAATTTCGCTAGAAAAACTAAACAATCGCAATTATTTTCCGATTATTGACCTTATGCAGACTACTATACAATTTTCAGAATCACTCAAAGTTAATTAGAACACTCCTGTCATCACACCTTTTTGTTAATTCAAATAGGTTTACATGTTATTCGGTTTCGAGTAAGCTACTCATTCATTTCTGATATTCGTTGACAATTTTCTTAATGACAACACGGACTACTTTATAGCATTTATTGATAGTAGATTGATCTTTAGACATGACATGCAATCTTAGACCGAACATCTTAAAGATTTCCTTTCACACTCAAAGTCAATGGCGACGAAACGCGAATTATAACATATTTTGATTTCCTAGGACATCGTATTACACCACAATATACAGTCTTCGCTATTAAAAACAATTATATCAAGAATCTTCTGTCACCGAAGACTGAATGTTATACTAAAAATATTGTGAGTTATGAACTACTATTACGATATCTTTCCCAGTCTATCAAAATAAGTTTCTCCATTATGCAAGTACCTGAGGAATCTTATAAGACTAAGCAAGAACAGTGCGATTCCATGGTCATCCGATGATGAGCATCTAATGATCCTGAATTTACAATCACTGTCAAGAGATCAACGTAGTTCTGAATAGAATTAATTTTTATTCACGTACTCTACAACCGGTCGTATCGATATACGACTCATTCGATTGATGACATATTTCTGTCTATGCATTTATTCTACATTACATTCGCACTATAGGCGGCAGCAGATTTGTTTATTTCACTGATCATGCTCCTTTAGTATGCGTACCAATAAATGTGACTTCAAAAGTCGCAAAGTAACCAACAAAAGTAGAAATAAAGCTGTCTCGTCTTAGCGAATGACAATTCGCAATTTTTACGTGAAATGAAAGCAAAACATAATTCAGACTCCATTTCAATGCCAGTCGTTTTTCGCGATCAACTCTATGACTTTCAGCAAACCCACCCTGACAAATTATCTCCAACGAGCTTAACAATAGTGCGATACTCGTGCACAGAGACTAGTAACTCACCATCCAACTAATTTCAGATGCTGGCGTAGGGTGTGATCAACCATCGTATAATTTGCGCGTACGCAGCCCATATATCCAGTACTACTCACCAGCCTCCAAATAATAATTTGATTCCCTTCACTCCATTAATCACACTGGTAGTAATTTGAATATCAAATTTATAACATCATCTCTAAGTACACAATATTGGGAAGAATGCTAAGCGATGTGTTTTCGATTGTGCTACTGCTTATAATGCGTCACAAATATGGTATGGTATGGACCTATGCCAACCTAGTCAGCTCCTTCGTTTAATATTCGCACAAAATAAACATGAATTTGAAGCATCTCGCCATCTAATTTATCATATAAATATATCCGTACAGCAACCAAGACACGCTTCTTGTCCAGTCTTCATTCATTCACAGCTCATCGGCTGCTGGAAAGTACTTGTTCACAACGAATCTGTGGCAGCACCGCGACAACAAATGTATTGCGGTCCTTATAATATTTTAATAACACCAACGTTTTGTATTGTCATCGACACCACATCGATAAGCAAATAAAGGTTGAAACATTTAACTAAACAAGCAGGTCATGTCTATATAAAAATTCCTACTTGCGTTTCGGGACCTAATACGGACAATCTCAACCAATCCGTAACTTACATTTTAATCAAGGTTGCGATCTTAATATAACCACCTGACCCATTAAGTCAATATATTTGTCAATAGAATCTAAGTATTGTAAATTGTGGAATAAAGAAATTCATTCAATAGACTGGTTTCGTCCTTGTTGGGAACTTATCACATACTGCCCAGAATTTGCTGTAGACAGAGCTCGAACCTAGACCGGTCTGCTTCGGAATCTGATGCTCAAATCACTGAGCTACCCTGCCACACACTACATACAATTTTCAGTTATATACTAACTAAAGTTTCTTAGTTAGTCTTTCCTTTAGGAAGAGCATATATAGCATTCCTTTCTCCTTAAAGTTCCAACTAACCATCCCCAGTTTGTCATTATAGAAGAGATACCACGTCACTTGGGGAAGTGTTAATAAATTTCCATTTACATAATTAAACGAACATTGGTTGCGCGGGCAATGGTAACAATTAATTTTTAATTAAGATTGTGATCTTGATGTAAACACCTGACCCATTATGTACATACATTTGTCAGCAAAAATTAATTATTGTATAGGTTTGATAAGGAAATTCATCCAGTAGACTATTTTCGTCCATATTCGGAACTCATCACGTACTGTCCAGTATTTGCCACGGATAGGGCTGAAACCTGGGCACATAGGCTTCTGAAGCTGGTGCTCTAACCACTGAGCCAACCCGCCGCACACTACACGCAATGGGTCAGGTGTTTATATCAAGATCGCAACCTTGATTAAAAAGTAATTTTTATTACCGCCCGCGCAACCAAAGTTCGTTTAATTATATAAATATTTATTTCAATACTACTTCCCAGAGTAACGTGGTATTTGTTCTATAATGACCGACTTGGGGATTGTTAGTTGGAACTTTAGGGCTAAAGGGATGCTATATATGCTCTACGTAAAGGAAAGACTAACCAAGAAACATTATTTAGTATTTTTGTGTCCATCTATATTGGTTTGGTGGTTCCTGCGGATTCCATCGGGATATATTATCAATGTATCATCCAGACGAGACTTAAATATACATAATTCTGCAGTCAAATTGTTCATTAGTGCAGTCAGCCCTTGAATCAACGTTTCCAACCCATAAGAAGCCATTTGTAGATTTCCCACACAGGCTTTATTTTTGCCCGGATAAAGATTGTAAAGTGTCAAGAACAATTCGTCGACATATTGCGTAAATGAAATTCAAATTTTATTTACGTGGCACCAAATAAAACAAGACAAATTTGCCAATAACCAATAGCGTGCGAGCTTTCGATTTCAGGCTATTTAAGCACGGGGAATTTACCATGCCAGTCAGTTATCAGGTTTGTCTTCTGTTGTGCGCTACGTGCGCGTGCTGTCTCCTGTCCTACTGACTTTTCACTTACGCTGGCTTAAGGACTTGCTTCACACACAGTGTCATTTTAGTCACGCCAATCCTTTTGCTGCATAAATAGTGAGAGGGAGCGACATCTATTTATTGAACCTTCACGTATACCACTTAACGCGGTGTTGTCGCAGATGTTCAACGAGACAATACTCAGACTTCGCACAGTCTTTCGCCACTGATATCAATGCCGCAAGAGAAGGAAGAAGAGCCAGTCAACCAGAGCTGATCTTAAGTGTCTAGGAATATTTATAGACAATGCTACATTAACTAACTTTATCTGCATTTACCGGAGAACGCAATACCGGCGCTAATATAGGCCTAAACAGTACTCAACTCAACCACCATGGCCCCTAAATGACTTTGTGACGTCGTATTGCATTTACTTGAAGATCGTCGATTTAGTAAAATAAATTTACAAATATTTATTATTTTATGTTCACATCAGCTCGAAGTCTGCTTCCGTAATTTTGCTGACTGCTACATCATCATCCGGGCGCTTCTGCGAGGACTCTCTGTTGAATTCATGCCATCCCTATATAGGACCCTTGGTTCGTTCTTAGTCTCAAAGGTAGTTATTGCTGCATCTCGCCTGAGGAATCGGCATTGGCTCCTTGCTTATACGATCAAATGCGAGAGCTCGGAGTCCATCAGGCATATTAACAATAACTGTATTGTGCTCTGAGTCCACCCTTTGAACGCGATACGGCCCATCATTTACAGCCTGTAGTGCCATGGTCTCGACCTTTGCGACTATGACATAGTCGCCGACACTTAGGCGAGTGGGTGTCGGTTGTATGGCATAAACTTGTCGCTTTGTGACTCCTACATGTTCAATTAACTGCTTTAGTCGCTGCTGAATATCCGTTATGGTGCAACGGGATCTATGGATTTCAGGTTCACCTGGCTGTCTAATATGCCCTCCATAGACCATAGTTGTTGTAGCGAATCCTGTAGCTGTTGATACTGTAAAGCGCATGGCCCGCTCGACCAAATTTAAATTTGTCTCACCAAGTTCCCGGGCTCTCCTGGCACCAACATCGCAGTAACGTTTTCATCGTCCGTTGTGCTCGCTCAGCCGTCGCGTTGGTCTGTGGACGATAAGTGACTGTGCGGGAATGCTTTATGTCAAGGTCTTTGTACCACTGATTAAATTCTCTCGACTCGAACTGTGCACCTATGGTCGATAACAATAATTTGAAGTGCACCAAATTGACTGAGCCACCGTTCTTCTAAGCATGTTATAATTTTGTCTGTTGTGATTTTCTTCAGTGGTACAAACTCGACCCATCGGGTAAAATTATCAACCACGGAAAACACATAGGACACCCTGCCACGAGCTACGGCAGTGGACCTACCAGGTCGATATGAAGAAACTCTTTTTTGTGGCTAACAACGTTGACATGTAATGCACTGCTGACAATACGTACCAATTTTTTTGGCCTGCCAGGCCAATAAAATCGTGACTGCAATGTCTCAATGAGTCGCCCGGCGCCGGAATATCCTAGCGTTTCTTGCCAAAAGGCCACCAATTCTGTTCTTATAAACTCAAGCACAAATCATTTCACTGTTTGTCCTTCTTTCTGCAACAACAGAACGTTTTGCAGGCTCAATGTTTAATATGGTGCGGACACCACTGTGCCGTTTTTTAACTAATTGACTATTTTCTGGCATGTGACATCATTTTCCTATTCTTCAGAGACTTTGATAAGTGGTGAAACTCGCACGGCAGAAATTCTGTTGAGCGTATCGGCTGCCGCATTATCGATACCGGCTCTAGGATAAAATGATACGTTGTAAACTTCCAGCTCTTCAATGGCTCGGTGTACTCTATTCTTTTCAATATTCAGTGATCTCCAACGTACTAGTGCCTTGTGGTTGGTAAAGACGTGTATGTGTCCAACGATTAATAAATACCTAAACTTCCGTAGCGCCCATTGTACGGCAAGTACTTCCTTTTCTATGGCGTTATAGTTTTGTTCTGCCTTAGTGAGATTGCAACTTATATAATTCGCAGGACGTCCGTCGGCTTGTAACACAGCTCCTATTGCAATATCTGACGCGTCTGTAACAAATAACATATTACCTACAGAGAAAGTAAAAAAGTTGCGTCTATCAACTTCTGCTTGCATAGAATAAACGCTTTTTGAGCCTTCTCCATCCAACAAAATGATTTCTTGGCACCAGTTAGTTTAGACACTGGTTGCTGCGGAATCCGCCATTCCTACTAGATATGGTCCATAGAAATTCACTATACTAATAAAGCGGCAAAATTGTCATCTAGTATTAGGCACCGGATAATACTTGATAGGCTGTACATTCGAATCTAATGGCATCATCTCTCCGCTGAGACTGAGTGACCCAGGAGTCGCGCTTCCCGACCTATCAGAAATTTTTCTCGATTGAGATATAATCGTCATTCCAGAGCTTTGGCCAACATCTTCAGCCTAACACGTAATTCGTGTTCAGTAGTAACCCACATAATAACGTCGTCCACTTAAGCTTTTGTACAAGTTATGTCAGACAGGAAAGAATCCATCAAACTGTGGAACATTTATTCCAATGCCGCGTTTTGCGTACGCGGGTAATAGCCGTGCACGGACAGTTTCACAAAGATCCGATTGATCACAATTTCTAATGTTGTTTTGTCTTTGATTGGGTTGACTTATTATTCGTTCCAATGGAAATGCGGTTCTATCACATCTTTGTATACTGGCGACGTTTCGGTGCCTACTTTCCAGCACCATCCTCAGGCAACTATACACAGTACAATAATCACAATAGCAGATTTAAGCAAATGTGGTAACCTCGTTCCAAAACCAAAAGGTGGACATTAATCAATTTGTACATTACCATTAAATTATATATTTATTTAAGATGGTAAAATATTTGAATTATATATATATATATATATATATATATATATATATATATATATATATGACTCACACTGTTGCTTATATTTATATATATATGTTTTTATACATATTTATATGTATTTTATATATTTATATAAGGTGTGAATAAATAAATATACAATTTGATTAATTGGTAAATAAAAAAACAGTAAGAAAAGAATAAAATAATAATTTGAAATATGCAAACGTATATATATATATATATATATATATATATATATATATATATATATATATATATATATATATATGTTTTTATACATATTGATATGTATTTTATATATTAATATAAGGTGTGCATAACCTAATAAATATTTATTACTAATGTATATATATATATATATATATATATATATATATATATATATATATATATATATATACATATATATAGATAGGATTATAGATATTGGACCCACACTGTTGCTTATATATATATATATGATATTATACATATTGATATGTATTTTATATATTTATATAAGGTGACTAACGTAATAAATATATAATTAAAATAGAAAATATTCATGTTTAACAATTAACAATGGTCCTTCTTCAAATATATATATAAACAAGGTAGACCAGGCAATCAAGTTTACAATAGAAGAAGAAAAAGACGGATATTTATCCTTCCTAGATGTAGGAATAACGAGAGATAAAGAAGGTACTCTCTCAAGGTCATTTCACAAGAAATCAAGCTGGACTGCACAGTATATCCATTATATGAATAGTGTGCCAAGGGCGTACAAAAGGAACCTAATAATAAATTTGGGCACACGAATGCGCAGGATTTGTTCATCGGACAACATTTAAATAGAGCTAAATTTGCTTCGCGAAGCGTTGAGAAATAATGGCTATCCGGACTGGTTCATCGATTACAACTTGAGGCAACGCAACAAAATCGAGGCCAATTTGGAAGAAAATCAAACTCCCCAGATAGTAACGCTTAGTGTTCCCTTTGGAGGTGATCTTCCAGCGGAAATCTTCAAACGAAAAGTAATTCGAGCGACAAAAGCACAGTTTCCATCAATACAGGTGAGAGTGGTGTTCAACACAACAAAACTGATGCGCACGAATGAAAAAGATAGCCTCTCTGTGACGTCAACACCTTTGTCTGTATACAAATTTCAATGTACCTGCAACGCTCAGTACATCGGCAGATCAAAAAGAGGCCCGAAACTAGAATAAATCAGCATCTCCCTCAAAAACTATTAAAGAGGGGTGCAGCTCCTGCACAAAAAATCAGCAATTTGCGAACATGTACTACTCACAGGTCATGCTGTTAGTAGTAACAATTTTTCAGTTCTCTACAAGGCAAAAACAGAGAAAATGCTTCTGGCTTTTGAAGCTATTGCAATTAATAAGCTGAAGCCCTACTTAAACGTGCAGAAAATAATTCAAAAAGAAATTAAATTGGACTGGAACAAAGACATAACCGACATGCCTTTAAAAATAGCCAACGCTTCGCAATATACGACACATACATCAATTACGGACGCAATTACAATGAAAGCGATGACACACCAAATGACGTTACGCAAAAGGAGTGGTCTAAATTGCGCAAAAGCAGTGGTCTAAATTGCGCAAAACAAAGGCTAGCATAACGAAGAGGAGATTGGTTACAACATATGTACAGTGGGATTGGATGAACGAATATACTAACGAATCCAGAACAATGGCTGTAGATACTGGTAGAAATAAGATTTATTAATAAATGTTATTCCATGGAGTACGTTGTTTTGTTCTTATATATATATATATATATATATATATATATATATATATATATATATATATATATATATATAAGTTGTTACGATATTATATTTAGATATATATGTATATAGGTATAATGAATTATTTTAGTCATATGAGCAAATATTCTTATGCAATTATTTCTAAGAGTTGATTAACTTCGCATTGTGCTTACGATTAGTTTTTTGAAAAACGTTAGTTGTCCATACTATCTCTACCTTTCTCTCTTTAATCTTTCACCTAAGCGTCGCTATGACAT
This sequence comes from Eudiplozoon nipponicum, assembly GCA_029291075.1. Classification (NCBI taxonomy): domain Eukaryota; kingdom Metazoa; phylum Platyhelminthes; class Monogenea; order Mazocraeidea; family Diplozoidae; genus Eudiplozoon; species Eudiplozoon nipponicum. The sequence goes on along the minus strand of JAQBSW010000865.1, from coordinate 70,310 downwards.
TCACTCTCCATCCATCTAAGTAACTTGCTGCTCCATATTTGAACTAATTTGTTACTATGTGCGCAATACCTCATACACCATTGTATACATTAGAGTTCCCGGCTTTAAATAAAATACAGTATATGACAGTCAAGGTTTTAGTTTTATCATTTTTGAATTTTGATTACCGTGACATAGTAGCAATACAGTTATAACAAATAAGAAAAGGTTCGATACTGTCTCTCTCCCCTACAATATTCTGCATACGAGATGAGATTATGTATACCGGGAATTTGAGATAGCTGAGGTAAGGATTGGTCTGCTAATTACAAATAGTTATATATTGAGTTTAGTTACTGAGACAAATTCTATGATTAAAACTAGTGTTGAGTCAAAAATATATATAAATAGAATGGTTTTGGAACGAGGTTACCACATTTGCTTAAATCTGTTATTGTGATTATTTTACTGTGTATAGTTGCCTGAGGATGGTGCTGGAAAGTAGGCACCGAAACGTCGCCAGTAAACAAAGATGTGATAGAACCGCATTTCCATTGGAACGAATAATAAGTCAACCCGATCAAAGACAAAACAAAATTGGAAATTGTGATCAATCGGATCTTTGTGAAACTGTCCGTGCACAGCTATTACCCGCGTACACAAAACGCGGCATTAGAATATATGAAGCTAGCACTCCGAAAAATTTCAAAATATACTGTGGAACACTTCCGGTACGTTTTTAAGACCAAATGGTACCCGAGTGAATTAGAAATGACCTTGTAGTACCTTTACCGCTAACATCCATCGGTCTTCTGGCCGCACGCCTATTTGCCAAAATCCATGTTTAAGATCAAACACGGTAAACCATTTGCCTCCCACTAGCTGTAGGAACAGATCACGCAGAGCCCGCATGGGCTACGGGTTAGGTTTAGTAACCGAGTTTAATTGTCGGAAATCAACCGCCGGCCGGAGCGAAACATTCTTTTTCGTAACGTAAATAATTGTAGCTCGAATATCAGATGAAGAAGGTACAAAAAAGCCAGCTTCTATCATTTCTTGGGTTACTTGAGTTGCTGCTGCTAATTTCTTTGGAGGAGCACCATATACTTTTGGTGGTTCGCAACCTTCATTTAGTTTGAACTATAGATTAAACTGGTCGGCCCTGGACGTTCGCAGCAATCAGGCAGTTAAAGTATAATGTTATATTGAGCAGACTACTGGTCTCCTCCAGCACCTTAGAGGTACATATAGACTTGACTGAAATTATGCTTTTAGGATTCGATTTTCATATACGCTTATTTTGACAGTCTATCGTCTTAACCCATTTTCTAATGAAATCAAATCCGAATAAGGATGTTTTCGTATTTGTTACAACTAAAAACATAAGGTAGATATTTGCATTTATTAATAATTTTCTATCGCTTTCGCCTGCAGCCACCATCGACGCGCCCGATGCCTGACAAAAATTTGCTCTCATAGGTTTTACGTTGTTTAATGGCCAAGTCATTGGTAATACCAACACATCAGTTTTTATATCCAATTGCATTATTAATAGCTGTTTTTTTGAAGAGTTCTAAACATTTTACTTTAATAAAAATCCTTACATGTAGCAACGTTTTCCATACTTTGTTTTCTTCGAAAGCCACCTGATTCGAAACAATTTTCAGGTTGTTGTCCTAATCTTCATTCGATCTACCCAAATGATTCATATTTGTACCTTGAAATGGACTAGCTTTATTTGTGAGATTTTGGATCCTATCTCTTCATTGAACTGGCCATTCTCTAGGCGCACAAAACTGGTTTTGCTGACGCTTAGACGATGTATTCTTCGAAGCTGGTGTCCTAATATATTTAATTGGCTTCCATGCTGTTGCAGCCTTTCGCAGACATGCTGATTATGCCGCGAAGAATTCCAGTAAGGTTTGTCGTTCCTGCCAAACATTGTAACCGGACCCATGCGTATAGTTGCAGCTGCTACATTGTTTTTCATCATGGCCGAACTTTGTATAGCCTGAAGTCTTTCTTCCAGGCCTCTCTAGGGGCTGGATATTGCACTGTATCTGGTTGGATCCAGCAGCATAAATATGATGACCCCATGCGATAGCAACCCGGGTAACGACTCAATCAGCTTAGACAACCACCGTTTGATGCCATGGTATCAAGGGGCATCTCATTCGGTAATTGTTTGAGATTGTACAATTCTGAAACCAACTCCTGAGATCTAGCTCAGAAGTGATCCAACACTCGTCTTTTGTATTTTTCATGCGTGAGGTCGACCGGCAATTCCAATTGGACTGCTACTGTCCGGTCAACTAACTCCTGGACAGCCACGCGCACAATAAGTGCTTCTAATGTAAATTATTGTGCTCGAACTAATGCTTAAAATTTTTCGAACCACAACTGTGGCCTTTCTGATGACCGTCGGAAAAATCGTCGATTCGGCTGAAAACGCAGGCATATTTCTTTCTGATTACTCTTCGGCGCGATCGCCTTTGTCGTGTCCACCTATATTGGTTGGGTAGTTAACGTGGATTCCATTGGTATCTATTATCAATGTATCTACCAGACGAGACTTAATTATACCTAATTCTGCAGTCATTTTTTTCTTTTGTGCAGTCAGCCTTTGAATCAACGTTTCCAACCCATCAGGAGCCATTTTTAGATTTTCTACACATGCTTTATTTTTAATCAAGTATATATAGTATTTTGCCTGGAGAAAGAGCATCGGTGTAGTAAAATAAATTTACAAATATTAATTATTTGGTGTTCACTTCATCTCGAAGTCTTCTTCCATCCTTGTGTTGATGGCTTCATCCAAATGCTAGCGCTTCTGCAAAGGCTTCCTGTTGAATTAATGCCAAAATATATAGGACACTTGGTACGTTCTTAGTTTCAAAGTTAGCTATTGCTAAAAGTATATAACTAAAAATTATGTTTTGTTCTGCGGAAGTGCGGCTAAGTGATTAGACCTCCAGATTCCGAAAGAGACGTGCCCAGGTTAGAGCCCTGTGTGCGACCATATGGGCTCTACCTAAAAGACAAAAGAACTAACCGATATACATTAGTATATGACTAAAAAGTGTGTGTAGTGTGCGGCAGGGTGGCTCGGCGTTTAAAGCACCAGATTTCCAAGCATGTTTGCCCAGGTTCGAGCCCTGTCTGCGACAAATTCTGGCGAGCACGTGATGAGTTCCCCATAAGCACAAAACTGGTTTACTGGATGAATTGCCTTTTTCACACTATATAATTCTTAGTTTATACTTACAAATGTATATACATAATGAGTTTGGTGGTTATTTCAATATCCAGCCTTAAGTAAAATGAAATTGTTATCACCGGCCGCGCAGCAATTTTTCGTTAAATTATACTATTACTTTGCATAACTTGTGATTGAACGAAATTTTGTCTGTACATTTTTCATTTGTCGATGTATCAAAAATTCTTTTAGCGCACACCACCTATTCTTTATTTAACGCCACACGTAATCAGCTCATATTTATCTGTAATATTCATATATCATACTTTCGCTTGTCGAAATTGGTATAATAAACAATTTTTAGCTAAGAATTGTGTAGTACCTATGAACAATTTTTTGATTTTATACCATTTATGCAGCAAAAAATTACGATTAAAATTGCATAACTATTTCTTAAACATAATTTCCGTGCTGTACCTCGTTAATACACCATACAAGTGTATCACATTTCTGAAAGTTAAGGCAAAATTTGTATTATGTGTTATTAACAGCTACTTAGAGCTAACACGTTATGTAGCGATAATATGCGGTCACCGTCTTCATATCAATTAACATATACACTCACGAATATCATAGACCGCATCGTCAAGCACGCATATCCCCATTTGGTTTAAACGTACTTCCACCATTAACAATGAACGAGTTTACTCAGTAAATAAATGATTAAACCCAGCATCACCCATTGCAACCCATTTGCCAAATTCCCAAGAAACTCCATGAAATGTGGAGCCGGCTTATCCTCCAAAAGGAGTCAGCCGCAGTAAAGTAAAGTAAGTAAGTATTTGCCAATTTCTGCTGCGGCTCTGTATCTTTTAAGGTACCACTCTAATTTTCTTCACGTGGTATGGCCAACCACAACGGATAAAATTTTATGTAGCAATAACCATGGGCTATATATTATCATATTTTTGGTGAAGTAATTAACAATTATGCATCACCCTAGCAGCAGCATACAAGAATATGTCTAGTAATCAGTTGTTTAAATGTTATCTAATCATCCTCTTTATTAGTAATAATGCCATGACTGGAGGAATTTTTCGTTACTTATCCTTTTAGTCTGAGAGGAAAGTGGTGAAACAAGTCCGCAATAAAAACGTAATTAATTAAATTCGAGATACAGTTAATTTGATTGACATTAAGGCAATAAGAATACTCGCAACCAGACCAGAATTTTAGTCCCTTATTTTCTACCAGCAATCCATCGATTTTGAAATCAAAATGCATTTCTTGCACATCACATTCTGACTTGCTTGCTAATACTCAATATCACCTAGCTGTCTCTGATTATGTCAATGATTTCTTCGTTCACACGCTGTTTCACTTGAACATCTAGCTGTCAGTCACGCCAACTCTGGCTAAAGCGTCGTCAGGAAATATTAATTGCTCAATTTATTGAACGAAGTGAAACGATTGTCAGCATATTGGGGTTTCCGCAAGCATCATCAGGAAGATTTTCCGTTGTCCTTAACATATTATTTTCAAATTGTGCTCCTTTTAATCTACTGTACATCTGCAAAAAGACCATAATAATATACAACTGTTTAATTTTATGATACTGAATTTTTTTCTATATAATATAAGTGTGGTTATCCAAGGTAATAACACGCATTCTAGCTTGTTACGAGTGTCGACAGGAAATTTACAAGGCTCTATTTTTGTTAAGATATTATTTTATATTTTATTTGCCAAATTACAGAACGAGGATCTCAAAAGCCAAATGTTAAATTTGTTAGTGGCCTGAAATTTTTCTTTACAAATGACACTAAGAACATTGCTTCTCGAAAAATAGTAAAGCACTAGCTACCAATGACATTATTAGGTAATTATCATCAAACACAACGATGTAATGTACGGCATCTGCTGATAGACATTTAGAGAAGAGTTGGCAACGCTAATATGAATTTTGCATTAATAGAGAAAAACGTATTATCGAAAGATAATCAGCATCATATGTTTATTAATGGGATTAGGCTCATTTTGGAATAGACAGCCGCTACATGGAACAAAATGAAAACAATCAGCCGATCATGCTAAAAACGCTGCAAATTAAATTTGGGCCAAGATCTTTAGCTTACTATATTTATGATTTAGAAGACAATATTATTGTATCAAATTATTCCACTCTGCTACAGAGCCAGTCCAAATTTTGCAAGTCTACTACCGCAAAAATCGGAGATGCCAAAATGATATTTAAAGTTTAGCATGTAGTGGACCGCATGTATCAATTTGCTGCCGCATGGATAGCCTTGCCGGAGAATTTCAGAACAACCATGGTCAGTTTTAGAGACAAAACTGTGGAAGAAGAACCGCGCAATTTATTTCAATTGCTAATGGCTAAAATTCATTGGAGATATCATTTGGAAAGGTCGACACAAATTTGTGACCTTTTGCGCCTAGAAGAGATAGGGTTCAACTTCCATCATAATTTTATGAACGCCTTTGTGCAAAAGCTTCCGGTTTAAACATATCTCAATATGTAGTAAATTCTATTTTAACAACTAAAATACCAGCGAGACTCGTATCTACATTAGAAATTTTTGAGATAATGAATGTTGATTGGCCAAGCAAACTCAGATGTTTAAACGGTATGTACACACTGCAAGAAACTCAGGTACGTGCTGTAATAGCAAACGCAATCATGCTGCAGCAAATCAGGGTGAATAAAGAGGCTATCCTGATCGTGCAGGAAGAGATTCGCGATTGAAGAAGAGAAGTCTCGAAAATAAAACGCCAAATTGAAGATATGGCGAGAAATATTTCGCAATCTCAGTGTCAGGATAAAGAATTTAAGCATTGAGGGATATGCTCGAACCAACTTTTTGATGGGCGGCTTGGATGGTGTAAGGCATATTGTGAAAATGGACGGAGTGCCAAGCGCCAAGGAGAAGGCGGTCTATAGCCGTGTTTAGGTTGACCCAGATGGAAAGGCAGCACCAAACCGGTAGAGAGGAATTCTTCACCGGGAAATGCATTAGTCTCCCGCTAGTATGGATCACATATATGCCTATAAAAGGCATACTTAAGGTGAAATCAAAGAGTGCGACAAGAAAGGATGACACAAAAACAGACGGCAAGAGAGTCAGTTTCTGCCTGAGAGATTTTGCAAAATTGCCGGGCTTTCTGAAAATAAAGTCCTCATTCGAGCTGAATTGACTGGTCTGAAATTTCTCAGAGATACGAGTGCTGAAATAAACATAGTTAGGTCAGATTTGGTAGAAGCAATTTTCACCACATTTGAATATCAATTATGGGCAGCCATTGGTAATCTGATAGGAGTTATGGGGATGAAAGTACTGCCGGTAAATTTGGGACAGATTTCTTCCTTTAAGTGGAATTTTCTCTCATCCGATATCAAGGACGATATTATTGGGGTGGATTTCTTGACTCATTACAATCTGTCACTAGATTCAAAAACAACGCGTGGGGGCGTTGTCACAAACTGAGTCTAGTACGTTAGTGGTTAAATCATTCCGTTTTCTCGATCTCGTTTTCGCAAGTGACTTAGTCTATATAATCGTGAAACATCTTGAAGAGTTTCAATTTATTAGTGCTAAATAAATGGATTTAAGATAAAAGAAGAGGAACAAATAGATTTGGTGGCTCTGTTGCCTTGTTCACCCAAGGCCTAAACGTTGGAACAAAACAGGCAATAGATTGTTGTGGCCAAATTTCATCAATTTCATGAAGAAAACTTGTTTGGGTTAAATTTCAATTTTGCTACCCCGAAAGTGGTGGTTCCCAAACACGAAAAAAGGAGGGTTTGTTGGAATTATCGTCTATTAAACGCAATTTCTAAGTGTGATATTTATCCTCTGTCAAACCAGAGCACTCCGCTCCGAGATATGATGGGATATAAAGTTTATTCAACTTTAGATCCCCAGAAAGCATACTATCAGATACCGATGGAGGATAGCTTCATACCACTCACAGCAGTCAGATTTTCAGTAAGGGATCGCATGAGTATCTTTCAATGCCTTTTGATTTGGAAAATGCAAGTCAGATATTCCAGCGTTTGGCAAAAACGTCCTACAGAATTGTCCTTTTTCGAGTATGTACGTAGACGAAAAAATTATTTTCAATCGATTACGTCTGGAACCCCGCGTGCATTTTGAAACTGTTTTGACCTAGCTGGAATAATATGGATTATGTGTCAAACATAATAGAAGCAAAGTTGGATGCTCTACGGTACAATATCTTGTACATAAATTTTCAAAAGATTGAATAAAACCTTCTGAAGACAAAATTCAAGCCATCAAGTTCGTAACGAAGCCCGGAAATGTGTGCCAGCTGCGTATATTTGTGAGCATAGTTAACTATTATCGACGATTTATTCCATGTCTAGATGGAATTTTAGGATCGCTAGCACGTCATCTCACACGTGAGAAGTGCACAATCAAATAGTCCTGGCTTATAAGGAAGACCACGAAAAACTCCTTATGGTTAAGTAAATGTTATGTGACCTAACCACCCTAGCACATGTAGACCGGGAAGAGCTATTTGTGCAGACCAAATAAAGAAGGCGTCGAGTTGATACGTCAAGATCCACTGAAGAATCTAGATGATTCTCCCAATACTAGAGGACAAACAAATCGAGGGAAGCGCAAGGATTTGATTCCTTTACTTTAATAATTCCTAAGAGACCAGGCTCTGCACGCAATCTTCTGAGTGGCATGTAGTTAAATACTATTTGTTGCGGATAAACAATATGTATGCAAGTATGTATTAGGTGATGCAAACCTAGTAAAAAATAAGTTCAGTTGTGACCAGAAGGATAAACAAAGGCAGCATGAACCGAAAGTATAATCTCACGCATATTCGTTTCGTGCTTACAGGCGACTCATCAGTAGGAGCCGGTATTACGCCCTTTAACCACTGTATATTTTGGTCAAGAATGTGGGATAATGGGACGGTACAATCTCCTAGACGAATGTGTAAACCTGCAATAGTGAAGCTAACATCATATAGTCTACGACAATGCGACTTCAACGCTAACTCACACTATATAATATATAACCGAGTCTGTAAAGGATACTAACACTATGGCTATTGTGTTAGTAACCGATACCAACATTATTGTACCGAAAAGGTACATGTTACTAACACTATGGTTTCCAAGTCGGAACATGGTACCAACATGATGGATATCAATTTATGCTATAGTTCACCGAAATTGAGAATTACAACAATTTCTGAACACCTGTTACTCCAGTAAATCCATACACTCTGGCCTTGATCGATATCAGTTATCACATTTCGCGGTAAGCATGACATCATTCAATTCAATATATTACAGTTAAATACTGTTTGTTGCGAAGAACTAATATATATGCAAGTATGTATTAGGTTTTGCGAACCTAGTAACAAATTAGTTCAGTTGTGACCAGAAGGATAAACCAAAGGCAGCATGAACGGAAAGTATAATCTCATGCAAATTCGTTTCGTGCTTACTGGCGACTCATCAGTAGGAGCCGGTATTACGCCCTTTAACCACTATATATTTTGGTCAAGAATTTTGGATAATAGAACGGTACAATCTCCTAGACGAATTTGTAAACCTGCAATAGCGAAGCTTACATCGTATAGTCTACGACAATGCGACTCTAACACTAACTCAAACTATATAATATATATACCCAGTCTGTAAAGGATACCAACATCATGGCTATTGTGCTAGTAACCGATACCAAAATTATTGTACCAAAAAGGTACATGGTACTAACACTATGGTGCATGAGATTATACTTTTCGTTGAAGCTGTCTTTGTTTTATCCTTCTGGTCTAAACTGAACTAATTTGTTACTAGGTTCGCAACACCTAATACATACTTGCATATATATTAGTTCCCGTAACAAACAGTATCTAACTGTTATATATAGAATTGAATGATGTCGTGCTTATCGCGAAATGTGATAGCTGATATCGATCAAAGCCAGAGTGTATGGATTTACTTGAGTAACAGGTGTTCAGAAATTGTTGTAATTCTCAATTTCAGTGAACTATAACATAAATTGATATCCATCATGTTGGTCCCATGTACCGACTCGGAAACCATAGTGTTAGTACCATGTACCTTTTCGGTACAATAATGTTGGTATCGGTTACTAACGCAATAGCCATATTGTTAGTATCCTTTACAGACTCGGTATATGTATTATATAGTGTGAGTTAGCGTTAAAGTCACATTGTCGTAGACTACACGATGTTAGCTTCACTATTGCAGGTTCACACATTCGTCTAGGAGATTGTACCGTCCCATTATCCCACATTCTTCACCCAAATATATAGTGTTTGAAGGGCGTAATACCGGCTCCTACTGATGAGTCGCCAGTTAGCACGAAACGAATGTGCATGAGATTATACTTTCCGTTCATGCTGCCTTTGGTTTATCCTTCTGGTCATAACTGAACGAATTTGTTACTAGGTTCGCAATACCTAATACCTACTGGCATGTGGTTGTTTTGCGAAACTTCCATAAATCAATCCCGACCACATGTGTTGTTGGAATTACATGCCAAAATTATTCAACAAGCACACGATTTGGGAAATCCATCCAATGAATTCACTACTAGACTAAATCCTGACAGATATGTATAGCTGCATATGTCTAAAGACATACGGGTTAGGTTAAGAGCCTGTGCTATGTGCTAAACATGTAAGGATTGAAGACAGCAAGAACCGAGATACGGAATATTCGGATATCAACCGGATGGTTCAAGCATATACACATAGGCATTTTTGAGAGGCCCAAAAGTTAACGGTCATAAGTATTTACTAACTTTGTTTGATCATTTCAGTCGTCATTTTAAAATATCGATTTTGAAGGATACCACCGCAAAAGAAGTCTTGTTCACGTTCCCACATAATTGGGTGCCGTGTTATGGTGTACCGTTAAGGGTCGCTGGTGATCGTGCTAGTCAGTTCATGTCAGAGCTTTTCATAAGAACTCTCAATATCATGGGAATAAGCGTACTAAATACTAGCGCGTAAAATCCACGTGCAAATCAGATGGTAGAAAGGATGCATCGTGAACTGAAAGCTGTGTTATTGTGTACTAATGGAACAAGCTGGTAAAACGATCTTTCTATAGTATTGCTTGCCATGCGCAATAGATAATGGGCATAATTAGGAACTTTAATAGCAGAATTGTTATATTTAAAACCATTAATGCTGCCTGGAGACCTTCTAATAGACACACTAAGTTATCGTGATTGGGCTTCTTGGTAAATAGAATAGTTTGTAGGAGCACATAGTGATAATATTTGTCGTTTAGCTCCGACAAAGACCAGAAAAGTAAAAGCCAAGTGCTGCGTCCCCCCATCTAAGATTTGCCTCGCATGTTTATATAGCTAATGAAAATAGAAATAACTACCTGACTCCGCTTTACAAAGGACCTTATAAGGTGAAGAGGATGACAGACAAAAATGTCGTCATAGAAGTAAATGGCATAGATGATTGTGTTACTTTGGATCGTTGCATTCCCCATTTTATCTGGGTTGACGATAAGACGGAAGGACTACATGAGTTGATGGATCATTGTTCCATGGACGAGTCTGACGTGTGCATTACAACAACTTAGGCATACGAGTCAAACCAGACATTTGAAAAAGGCGCATTGTTAACGGCATCGACATCATGTTCAATCGAGCTACAAGATCACGTCCCATCAACATCAGACAAACTAGCAATGCAAGAGACAAATTAACAATGCGGAACGTCGATGGCAGAGGCACTATTATAAACTTTCTCATGAAGAGTTTGAATTAAGCCGTAAAACTTGGATTGCGTCTATTACTAGACGCCTTTTTTGAGAATGTGTTGTATGTAGAGGTAAATATTACCACCAACAAAATTAAAGTAACCCTTATTGATAAATTTAAACCACCGTGGCTGATTTCAATAAATGTGTTTAAAAAAGAAAATATTCATTTAATTTATAGATCAATCTTTGTTTAAACTCTTGCAGTATATATACTTTTGTATTGTGCGTAATTCGAGTTTTCTCTATTATGTGACTGTCTTGCGTGATTTCCTCTAACAAACATCATTTGATATTTTATTTCGCAGTTCGGTTTTACAAATTTTTCTCCTCACAATATAAACTTTCATTATTTGTGCATATTGGGTTATTCAGGAACAGGCAATTTTATAATTCTGTTTTTCGCGTCTAATCTCTTTCCAGGTTATATATTCGGGTGCAGTGGTATATAAAACGTACACAGTCCTTCGTTTATTACTTGATTAATTAATTATATATTTAAGTGTGATTAACATGGAGGCTAATCTTAAATTTGAGGACACTGATAATTTAGTACAGGGAGTTGTATGCATGAACTTGATAGATATGAAAGAGAAAACTATCTTATCAGACTCCTATAGACACAATAAGACGGAATCTGACTTGGCGTCTATGAGGCTCTCATCACTTAAACAAACTGGGGACTCTACAAAATATGGCGACGGCGCCAGTCAAAAAATTATCAGTCTACCACTGTATAAATCCACAAACCATCAAGATTGGGTCGGAGATGATCATATTCTATTTAAAGCCTACCTTATTGTGGACCCTATTGATGGCATTGTTAGATAATTTTAGAAGCACCTTGGACAAAAATGTTGAAGAAAAACCGCACAATGCCTTTGAGTTGCTAATGGCTGAAATTCAATAGAGATATCATCCGAAAGGTCGGAAAAATTATGCGAATATTTGCGCCTAGAGAATATGGGGCGTCAACCTCCATCATAATATTGTAAACGCCTTTGTGTGAAATATTCCTGATTGAAAATATTTAGAGATGTGGTGAAATCTATTTTACAGCTGAGCTTCCAGCCAGGCTTAGAACCACATTAAAGGTTTTTTTAAATTATAAATGTTGATTGGCCAAATAAACTCAGAGGACTAGACGGTGTAAAAACAGAAGAATCCGTATGTACACGCTGTAACAGTAATCTCAGTCACGATGCAACCAGTCAGGATAGATGCAGAATCTATCCTTATATTACAGGAAAATGTGCGCTATTTATATAGAGAAGTTGCGAATATGAATCGCAAAATAGATGATATGGCGAGAATTATTTCACAATTTCAGTTTTAAGAAATAAATTTAAGGCATCGAGGGAGCCACTCGCGTCAAAGCTTCGATAGGTCGCACAGATGGTGTAAGGAACATTGTGAATATGGACGAATTGTTAAGGGCATATACTCTGTGGACCCAGGTGGAAAGGAAGCACAAAACCGGTAATGAGAAATTCCTCACCGGGAAAAGCATAACACCCCGCTAGTAGGAGTCGAATGGATGTTTCATTGCGAAGGATCCGTAATATGCCTATAAATAGCATACTGAAGGCGAAAGTGAAAAATGCGACAATGGGGAATAGCATCGAGACAGACAGCAGGAGTATTAAATTCTGCTTTGCGGAAATCTTAATAACGTCGCCGGATTACCCAGTAAAAATTCATTATTATAGATTAATTGACTGATCTGGAGTTTCTCATAGACACACATAGTTAGATCAGATGTGGTGAAAGCAGATTGTCTTACATTTGATTTTCAACTAAGGGCTGTCAATGGTAGTCCAACAGGAGTTTTGGAAATGAAAGAACTGTCAGCAAATTTGAGATAAAAATCATCATTCAAGTGGAATTTTCTAATAGCCGATGTCAAGGACCATATTATTGAGATTGTTTTCTTGACTCATTTAAAACTGACACGAGATCCCAAAACTAGGACCATCGGAGAAGGCGTGGGGGTATTAACACACACTGAGTCTAATAATTCATCGGTTAGTACAGTCCTCTTACCCCGTCAATATTTGCAAGTGACTTTACTGATATCAACGAGAAATACATTTCAGTATTTCCACTGTTTAGTGCCATGAGAAATTGATTGAAGACAGAAGTAGTGCCCCAAAAGTATTTGGTGGCTCGTTTGCCTTGTTCACCCAAGACCCAACTGTTGACACAATACAAGCAACAAATTTCTGTAGCTGAATTTCACCAATTGCACATAGAGTTAATTTTTAGGAGGTCAACTTCCAATTTTTCTTCTCCAATATAAGTAGTTCTCAAACCTGAACCGAGACAATAAGGGGTTTGTAGGAATTATCGTCTATTAAACTCAGAGATTAAAAGTGATTCTTATCCTCTACCTAACCAGAGTACTCTGCTACAAGACATAACGGAATATGAGGTTTAATCATGTTTAGATCTCCGGAAAGCATATTATCAGAAACCGATAGAAGAAAGTTCTATACCACTCACCGCAGTCACATTTCCACGAAACGAATCGCAATAATTTATTCGAATGCCTTTTGAATTGAATAATGCCAGTCAGACATTTCAGAGTTTGGCTGAAGAAGTCCTACAGAATGGTCCATTTGCGAATATGTACTTTGACAACATAATTATTTTCAGTCGATTGCGTGATGAACATCGTAAATATATGGAAATGGTTTTTACCAGGAGAGAACAATATAGATTAGTGATCACAATTTTCAATTTCCGTTTGTCTTCGATCGGGCTGAGTTTGTATTCGTCCCAATGGAATTGCGGTTCTATCACATCTTTGTTTATAGAACCGCATTTCCATTGGGACGAATACAAACTCAGCCCGATCAAAGACAAAACAAAATTGGAAATTGTGATCAATCGGATCTTTGTGAAACTGTCCGTGCAAAGCTACTATCCGCGTACGCAAAACGCGACATTGGAAAATATGAAGCTGGCACTCCACAATCAAATTTCAAAAAGTATGGATTAGTGTTCAAACACAATAACAGGAAAATTATATGATCTTCAGTTAAATATCTTGGAAATATACTTTTCTAAAGACGGAATTAAGTCCTAGGAAGATAAAATCCAAGCCATCAAGTACATAACAGAGCCCCGGAACGTACACCAGCTGCGAATGTTTTTGGGTATGATCAGTTATTATCAACGATTCATTCCATGTCTAGCCGGAATTTTAGCATCGCCAACACGCCACCTCACACGTGAGAAGAGCACGATCAAGAAGTCCTAGCCTATCACTTTGAGTCAGGAAGATTGCAAAAATTTACATAGATCTAAGGAAATGCTAAGTGACATAACCACTCTAGCATCTGTAGATTTGGAGAAGACATTTAAATTAATCATAGATGCTTCAGATCTTGCAATAGGAGATGTGCTTCAGCAAAGTGACAAGCATATAGTAAGACCAATTGGGTTTAATAGCCGAGTGTTTCATTACCGAGAAAAAAGCTATGATACTTTTGCCACAGAACTTGTTGCTGTGTATGCTGCAGTGGTTCATTTTGAGTCTGTCATCAGTTAAAGTTCGTTACAGATCATAAGTCGTTGATAAGCATTATTTTGCAAAACCGCGAAGCTTAATTACTCTCGCAGGGTGAATTTCCAAATTACCTGATTAGCAGAGTTCAACTTCACTTCTCATATTGCTGGTAAAGAGAATGTAGTTGCTGATGTACTTAGCGGACCGAATGAAGCAGAAGTCGAGCTAATACGTCAATGCCCGTTATAGAAACTAGATGGTTATCCTAAAAATTTAGTCAAGCAAATCGAAGAAGCGCAGGGACCGGATCCCTTTACGTTAATATTGGCTAAGAGACCCAGTTATGCTCACTAGCTCCTGAGTGGCAAGTGGTTGTTATGAGAAACGGCCAGAGACCAACTCCAACCATATGTGCCGCTGGATTTACACGCCAAAATAATTTAAAAATTACACGATTTGAGAAATCCATCCATAAAAGTAATCATTCGACTAATTACTGACAGAAACGTATGACCGCATATGTAAGAACCTGCGTTAAGTATTAAAACTGTAAATTGTAAAGCCATACTAGAACAGAGATACGGAATATTTGGATACCAACCGAACGGATCAGACATGTTCATATAGACATTGTCGAAGTTAACGGTCACAAGTATTTGCTAAGAATGGTTGATTGTTTTAGTCGTCAATTTGATGTGGCGATTTTAAAGGATATGACGGGGCAAGGGGTCTTGTTACCGTTCCTACATAATTGGGTATCGCGTTAGGGTTACCAGGATATATTCTAATAAACATTCTAATTAGTCTTGATTAGGCTTCAAGTTATATAGATTGGTTTGTAGGAGCACTTAGTGATAAGATTTGTCGTTTAGCTCCGACAAAAACCAGAAAAGTAAAAGCCAAGTGCTGCGTCCCCCATCTAAGATTGGCCTCGCATGTTTATATAGCTAATGAAAACAGAAATAACTGCCTGGCTCCGCTTTACAAAGGACCGTATAAGGTGAAGAGGATGACAGACAAAAATGTCGTAATAGAAGTAAATGGCATAGAAAATTTTGTTACTTTGGATCGTTGCATTCCCCAGTTTATCTGGATTGACGATAAGACTGAAGGACTAGATGAGTTGAAGGACCATCTTTCGTTGGCAAATCTGAAATGTGCAATCCATCCACGCAGGCCACAAAGTTAAGCCAGTAACTTTCACAAGACGCACTGTCCATGGAATGGACATCATGCTTAACTGAGTTACATTATCACTCCGCTCTTTCCACGTCAGACAAACCAGCAGTTAAAGAGGCAAATAAACCATGTGCAAGCTAGACGTAAGAGGCACTAGTATGCACAACTCGTTCCGGAAAGATTCAACGACAGTCAAAGAGTAAGTGGTGTATGTAGAAGAAGATATTTCCTCTGACAAAAAAAATACATTTTAATCAAGATCGTGCACTTGATATAAACACCTGACCCATTATGTACATACATTTGTCCTAAACTAAGTATTGTATAGTGTGGAACAGGAATTTGGGATCGCAAACTTTATTAAAATGTAATTGTTATCACCTCCTGCACAGTCAGTGTTCGTTTATTTATTTATTTATTTAATAATTACTGTTTACTTATTCAGGCTAATGTTTACAAATTTGGTTAAAAACCAAACATTGTACTAAGTAACGTCTATTTATAAACTAAGTCTGCTCAGTTATTACAGTAAACAAATTATTACGAAATAAAAGTGATGTAAATTATTATGCAGTTTTCTGTATTTTTGTGCTTGATGAGCTTCACGTCTGGTGAGTTGTATCTGCTAAACTGTTTTCGTTTCAATTTTACAAATTGTGTATCTTGTTAAAACGAGATTCCGTATTGATTTGCGCATATTTGGCTCGTTCAAGAACAAATAATTTAATTATTCTGTTTTTCGTATCTTATCTCCTTCCAGGTTAAGCCTTCGGGATACAGTGCTGGGTAAGAGGTACAGCCCTTCACCTATTACTTGATTAAATATATATATATATATGACAAAAGAACCGTAATCCATGGAATACCATGATAAATTGTTGTGATTAACATGGAGGCCAATCTTAAATCTGTGGACACTGATAGAACGTTACATGCAGTCGTAGAGGAAACTGTCTTATCAGACTCCTATAGACTTCCAACGACATACATACTTCGCGTCTATGGAGCTATCATTAGCTTGTAGGAGGTTTTGTAGTTAATGTAAGAGGTTCTGCGGGATAGTTGTCTGTTTAGTGAGGTTATGTCCTCCTACCTAATACATGGTAGCTGTTATTACTATCCGCGTTCATAATTTATCCCTGGCCCTTTCCCGATGGGTGATGTGAGAAAGCTCAGAAAAATACCAACGTTTTATTGAACATAATGTTGCAAAGCAAAGATAAAAATCGTATAAAAGAAGTCACAATAAGCACAAAATATAGATCCAAGTTTTGCGTTGTCACAGTTATCAACTGTATGCTACGTTTTGAGCGTTAAGTCACATAAATCCACTGCATGTTACCGGCGTATTACGCGCGGGTGTGTCTATTTATTAAACAAAACCATATTAATTACAGTAAAATTTTCCATTCAAGAAATCTCAATTAAAACTGCTTGAAACTAACAGAGATTGTTGCTAAAACCACAGTTACGAGAAATATTGTCTAAAACCAGTATTAGCCTATGTGACCTTAAACAGAATTAGATTTGTCAAACTTGAACTTCGTTGGGTTGTAACTTGGAGCATCGTGTGACAAGCTAATAGGTCCAGTGTCTCTATAATCCTAACGATTTATTTAAATTTGTTTAAGGCAGTATATTTGCTTTGTTAAAGAAACATTTACATACTTTATATTTAAAACTGTAAGTGTATACTATTATAAACTTATACATAGATATATTACATTTTTCTCTTTTAATATAAGATATTCTTGTCAGATTGAGTAAACAGCGAATGTACCTTAGGGCTTGAGGGAACATTATTGTAAAATTTATATATTACATTTTACTTATAAATAACTACTTTACTATTGCTCTTGTATAATTTATACTATGATAAAGGAAAAATATTCAGGTTCCATCGAACATATTTAATTAGTTTATCATCTTTAATTTTAACTACCTGTGTAAACGCCCCAGCTTCAAGTAAATGCTGTACAACGTAACAAAGTTAGTTTTGGTGCCAGAAAGGCTGGGTTAGTACTGTTGGGGGCCCTTAACTGAGCCGGACTTGCGTTCTCTGGAAAATGCCGAGATGATCAGTTAGTGCATCAATTTCTAGAAGTACTCCTAGACACTTGAGACCAGCTCTGGTTGACTTGGGTTGTCGTTCCTTCTGTTGTGGCGTTGAAATCCCGTTGAGTAAACTCGTTGAAGTTCTGCAGTGACTGGCTCGTCTCTCTAGTTGTACAGCAACAGAATTGGCGTGACTGAAATTGCCAATGTGTGTGAAGCAAGGCCGAAAATCGGCGTAGGTGATGATAGCTGACAGCATGTCGGAGAAATGCACAGCAGAAGACAAACGCGACAACTGACGGCATGTTAAATTCACTGTGCTTAAATAACTTTGATTGGCTGCTCGCACACCCTTGGTTAACGGCAAATTTCGCTTTTTTTCTCATTAGTGCAGCGTAAATTGAATTGAATTTATTTTACACAATATATCGGAAAATTGCCTTGTGTCGTTACATCACTTTCCTCTCTGAAAAAAAGAAAAGAATATTCCTCTCGACGAGGCTAGATAAGAAATGCATAGAAGAGTTCGAACCAAGTTAAGCAACTGATTATTATTCTGTCCATTGATACATTTGAAAAAATAATTTACCATAAATGCTCGGCTGAAGTATGCTTGTTGGTTGCTTCAACAATGATATGATGCCAAGTAACCACTAGGAATTGCTACACAAATTGTTAGCTGTAGTGGCCGGTCATACCACTTGAGGCAAAATAGAGCAGTGTAAGATTTGGGAGCCGCAGCGTGAGGATTTCGAGGTAGATCGTCACTGAAGTTGCCAGGTTTAAGTTAAAATCTGGGCAGGCTGGATCGCCGTCAATGTGTTTGTATACGACCAAAGGAGCTAGTGTGTACTCGACGTTGTGGTCATGATATTTGTAGAGTGGTCTCTGTGCAACTGATGAAGTTGAGATATGCATTGAAAGTTGCCTGTACCATGATATGCAGCTGATAACTACTTAGTATTGCTACACGAAAGCGTTAGCTCTAATTAGCTGGTCACACCAAAAATGGCAGTGTGAACTGAGGTGTGAGCCATACATTATAATGTAAATATATATACATGAAAATCAAAGGTAACTGCATTAAAAAAATATGTTCAAAAATGCTACACAATTTTTAGCTAAGGACAGTTGGTTATGCCACGTGAGACAAGTGCGAAAAATAACATGAATCATGTGGATTCATAGGTCACGTTGCGTGACATAGGGCGCAAGTGGTGCGCGTAAAGTTAAAAATTTTTGATACGTAGAATAACGAAAGATTAATGTTAAAAAAATATCAATTACGCGTTATGCAAAGCAAGCTATTGCTAGGTTGAGATTGTAGGCAGATGGAGCCTGAGACGTGTGTAGAAGGTGGAATGCTCTCAGGATCAGGCGGTTCGATAAACGGTTTCAACCTTTCTATGCTTACTGATGTCGGTGTAGCGCCTTGCATAATAATAAAGTATTTGGCTTGTCTGTGCAACATCGGGTAACGATCGCAATACTTTTGTTTTAGTGGTGCAAAAACAGTGTCGTTACGAACGAGTACCCTCTTGCAGCTGTGGAGCTGCGGGTGAACGAAGACTGGATGAGGTGTATGTCTGGGCTGCTTTTCAGACATGTTACCAAAATGAAGTCGGAGACGGGTAGCCTCGTCTTGTGGGTCATCCTGTGCGGGTATTAGACGTGGGAGCTGCCTAGGCGGGCGTAGATCCATGCCATACAAGAGTTGTAATGCAGAAGTTTTAATGGATTCATGAGTGCGGGAACGCCTGGCAAGCAGAACTATAGGTAGTACATCGACCCAGTTGCCATTAATGGACGAAGATGCTAAAGCAGCTTTGAGTTCCTTATACATTCTCTCTACCATACCGTTAGATTGTTGATGGTAGGGAGTCGTTTGGCGTAAGGTGCATCCTATAAACCTCTAGGTGGTTTTAAAACGATCCGATTAGAAGCAAGTACCTCTGTCAGTGATGACCTAATTGGTAACACCAAAATTGGATATTCATGCAGAGATAAAACCATTAGTTACTTCGTCCGCAGAAATGGTGCCAAGAGGTAATGCCGCAGGTCACCGTGTAAATCTATCAATCATAGTTAGAAGATAGCTGAAACCTTGAACCTTTGTCAGATGAACTATGTCGATGTGTACGGTGGCTAGGCAAAAAGTAGTTCGGAAATGTTGCAATCTTGATTTTCTGGCAAATGGCACACTCGGAGACCCATTGTTTAGCGTTCTGCCTAAGACTGTGACTCCAGAAATGATCTGTGAGAAGTCGGACAGTCCCTTTGCTTCCTGGATAAGAAATTTGGTGAATTGAGTCGAAAACGTTTTTCTGAAGGCTGGTCGGCAGAACTGGCTAGTTGGGATGCGCACCAGTTAAGTAAACAATTGGTAAGTCTTCCCAGAGACGGCATATGAACTTGGTTGGGTGACGGGCTACTGATCTTTGAATGTGAATGTCACCGCGCTCTTCCGTTCCCAGGAGTGATGGTGTTAGTGCAGGTTTACTGAGTTTCATGGAGTTGACAGTGAATGGCGACGGCGAAGATGGTTGTAGCGAGACGTCTGACCTGGAAAGGGTATCTTCAATGAAGTTTTGTTCGCCATTGACGTGAAAGATGTCAAATTGCCATTCGCTTAGACGATACAGCAGTCTTTCCACTCTGGCACTTGGCGATAGTTGAAGTTGCGTTTCAAAGTGCGCTAACTAATGTTGCATGATCTGTGAAAACAACAAATCTGCTAATGCCAATGATGCTGATAAAATGGCGCACTGCTTCGTGGATGGCGAGGAGTTCTCGACCAAAAGTGTCGTATCTCGTTTCTACTGGTTGGAGAGTACGCGAGTAGAAACTGATAGGCTTCCAAATTCCGTCGATGTCTTGTTCCAAAGTGGCTCCAATAGCGTATTCAGAAGCATCTGTCGTGAGTAGAAATGGTCGTTGAAAATTTGGATGCATTAGCATTGTGGCATTTGCTAACGAATTGACGGCTAGTCGAAGTAATTCCTCGTCTTCGGATGACCAAGCAATGATGTAATTATTGCTCAGTCCTTTTTGATTCTGCAGGTGCCTGCATAAAGGATAAAGTTATCTTGAAAGGCCGGGAAGGCACTTGCGATAATAGTTTAGGACTCCAAGCATTTTTTGCAAATCGCTAACAGTTTTCGGTGACTTGATATTCCTGATTGAATTCGCCTTTGACGGCAAAGGTTGAATACCTTGTGGCGTGATACAATGCCCTAAGAAGTCCACGGATGTAGTTGCAATCTGCGTCTTGTCACATTTGATCTTGAGTCCGTGGTTGGATAAGTGTGAGTGGACATTTCGCAAATGATTGGCATATGATTGTACGTCTGGAATGAAAACCTTTATGTCATCGAGTAATGACATACAATATGTGATGTCGTCGCGAAATATGTTGTCCATGAATCTTTGAAATGTCTGTGTAGCAAACTCGAGTCCAAAAGGCATGCAGAGGTATTCGAAAGGGCCCAATGGAGTGATGAACGCAGTATTTTCAATATCTTCTGGCGCTAACGGGATGTGGTGGTGGGTTTGTCTGAGGTCAATCACTTAGAAGAAATTGCTACCGCTGAGTTTTTCAAGTAATTTGTTGATATTTGGAATAGGATATGCATCAGATTTTGTCACTGAATTTAGCTTACGGTAGTCTCCACAGGCTCTGTATGATCCGTTTGATTTTGAGACTAAGT
Source organism: Eudiplozoon nipponicum (assembly GCA_029291075.1). Lineage (NCBI taxonomy): Eukaryota > Metazoa > Platyhelminthes > Monogenea > Mazocraeidea > Diplozoidae > Eudiplozoon > Eudiplozoon nipponicum. The sequence continues at coordinate 48,867 of JAQBSW010000865.1, read as the reverse complement.
GCAGTGGTGACGCCCATGAACTTTTCGATGGTCTGATGATTCCCTCTTCCAAAAGCCTTGAGAATTCTTCTTGGGCAGCTTTCAGCTTAGCAGGAGCCAGTGGTCGCTTCTTGAGTGCAATAGGTTGTCCTTCTGTGACGATATGGTGCATCGTGTTGGAGACTCGTAGCTCTGACTTGTTAAGATCGAAAAGCGATTTGTATTTTTGAAGAGCTGCTTATATCTCTGCTGAATGATGCACTGGGGTTGGCTGAATGACATGTAACTCCAAACGCTTGGAGGCAATTGTACAGAAACTTTGCTCAAGTCCGGTGGAGAGGTCGATGATCTTGTGATTGGCGAGATCAATAATGAGCCAAAATTTCAAAAGGAAATTAAGGCCTATTATATTGTGTGAGACCTTGGCAATGATGAAGTTGTGAGTAAATTCACGCCGTAAAACTATATTGAGTGTGCGATACCGACATCTATAAGTAGGTATGGGCTCGCCAGTTGCTGTTGTGAGTAGAACACCTAGCAACAACTCGGCCATTGAATCACCCTTGAGAACTGAGACTGTTGCACGGTTCTGAAATCAAGAAGTTGCAAAGTTCGGTAGGCTGTTTGGCCTGTTTGTGCAAACAAGTAGGCTGGTGATTGGGACTGGCATTGTCTGTTTGGCTATCTATGTGGCAAATTCGGCTTGGACGAAGAGTCGATAGGAATGTCGGATTTTAAGTTATTTCTTCCTTGTGGAGCCGTTGATGCCGTTGATACGCAGAAAGTACGGTCTTATACTTTCTGTGCCATACGTTTTCCAATCCTGATGCACCACTGCGCTTATTTTCTGTTGTCTTTCCCGTCAACTGTGGAAATTGACATTCATTCGGAAATTCTTCGGAACGACAGAGACAGACTTGACATGAATAAAAAATTTTTTGTTGATTATAGCACCAGTTCTTTGGGGCATACCTGTTAAAGGATTGCGGGGAACTTGATTGCCGCCTACCGTTATAATGTTATTTGGGCATAAAATTTGGTCAAGCATTCACCTGATTTAGCTCGGATTTCGCTATGACCAATCTTTCTAGAACTTTAGCCATGTTCGCTACTCTCCTCTCTAAAGAGGAGAGCCTGTCATCCTGCGGGGGTGGACAAAAGGATGACGACTTCAACTTAGGTCCAAAAACCCTAAATTCTAAATCTCCATCCCAAACAGGAACATCTTTATCTAAAATTGGACCTGACATTCTATAATCTAACGGGATCTTAAAAACATAAATTTATAAGCAAGTTGAAAATGTATAAAAATACTTTAAATGAAACGCTTACCCACTAACAGCTTCCACATTTGAAACAGATGTACAGTTTTGTACGTAGGAAAATTAATGAATAGAAAACCTTCCTTCTAAAAATTATACAACCAACAAAATTCCTTAGAAGACCTCGACTTTAGAGAGATTAGCACCCAGGGTAAAAACGTATATGCAAATGATAATTTATGTAATCCTCAAAAAATGAAATAATTATTTATTCCAAAATTTTCTGATGACTAAAAAAACAGTATATTACTCAGGATCCTAGCGCGATCGCCAATTTTGTAAACAAAATTAGTTTTTGGTGCCAATAACGCTGAGTTAGTACTGTTTGGCCCTTATCAGGGCTGGTCTTGTGTTCTCAGGCAAATGCCGAGAATGTCAGTTAGTGTAGCAGTGTCCAGAAGTACACCTAGCTTCCTTAGACCAGCTCTGGTTGTCTTGGGTTATGGTTCCTTCTGCTGTAGCGTTGAAATCTCGCTAAGTAAACTCGTTGAAGTTGTGCAGTAACTGGCTCGTCTCTCTAGTTGTACAGCAACAAGATTGGCGTGACTGAAATTGCCAATGTGTGTGATGCTAGCCCAAAAATCAGCTTAGGTGACGATAGCACACAGCACATCGGAGAAACGCACAGCAGAAGGCAAACGCGACAACTGACTGCATGGTAAATTCACAGTGCTTAAAAAACATTGATTGCCTGCTAGCACACTATTGGATAATGGCAAATTTCGCTTTTTTTTCTCATTGGTGAAACGTAAATTGAATTGAATTTAATTTACGCAATATTTCAGCCAAAAGTATCATACAAATGTCTTAACTTTAATGTATTTGAGAGTTTTTTTATGTTTTAAATCTAAAAAGCAATTCTATTCTATTATAAATCAGCCGCTGTTCTCTTGTAATATATCTATTTTTGCATTTAAAAAGATTAATAGCTCACTTCAGGGCCACCAGCAGTAATTGCTTGTTTGGACGCTTCTATAACGGTGCACAACAACCTGGCTGGTGTGTTACACGTTTCTTTTAGAATTATAATTATGAATATTAGTATTGCAAATTTAAAATCATCTCTTTGTATTCACTTGTTTTAATTAGTTATTCGTCCATTGAAATTTGTATCTGGGTATGTCTCGGCGGGACGACTCTTGTAAAGTGTATGTCGGCGATTTGCCCAGAGATGCATCGGAACGTGAGGTTGAACAAGCCTTCCGGTCGTATGGCAAATTGAGAAATGTGTGGGTTGCTCGAAATCCTCCTGGTTTTGCATTTGTAGAATTCGACGACCCTATGGACGCTAGGGATGCTGTACGTGATCTTGACGGAACGTAAGTCAAGTTTCTTTTAATGATTCAGAATAATTTGTGGTGTACGAGCAAGAGTTGAAGTTAGTAATGGCAAAACACGCCCTAAACCTTGGGCACGTGGTGGCCGTGGAGGGTCACCTCGTCGTGGACGAGGTTTTGACCCGTCTGATAGGTGCTTCGAATGTGGCGAACGTGGGCATTACGCTTATGATTGTAGACGTCGCAATGGAGGTGGGGGTGGAGGCGGCGGGGGAGGTGGTCGTCGCGGTGGTGGCGGTGGGCGTAGATCAAGGTAAGTTTCATGTTGACGTTTGTAACTTATCTTTGAACATACATAATTCGAGTTAGATTTAACTAAACAAACTTGATTCTGTTATTGCAGTTCACGACTTACAAGTCTACCCGGAACTGCTGTCGACATTCACCTGCACGCACCCTGTTCACGCACATCTTTCGGCAGGATGTTCTTTATTTGTCGACAGTTTGAGTCGTTCTTCACTAGTAACCAACATCATGCAATCACTTCAAATTAGCATCATTTCAGCAGGCTACTCTACTTCTTGTTGACGACTCGGTTTTGTTCTCCACTAGAACCTCAAACGTCTTTATTATGCAGCCACCAAAATCATCTAACATCCGTCTCTTCACGTCCCTCGTATCGACAATATTTGCTGCATAATGTTGTAGGCTCAGCTTTGGCTCTGCACTACCGACGTCACCGTCGTCACATCCTAGACTTGGTCCTTCACGGCTGGGTTTCCACACGTAATGCCTGTATCTAGACTCGCTGTCGGATAAACCGCACGTCTGAATACACTGGCGAAGCTTCGTGTACACATCTGACAGTACGCATATCAGAAAGGAATTCAGCTATTTTACATCTTAACAGCTACTTCAGCCAGTTTTGTTAGGCCTGTGCAATTCAGTTGATATGTTATCAGCTGTTTTACGTCTAAGATGCTACTAGATTGTTGGTAGAACGTTACTGTTGTTGGCTGATTTGGCATTGGTTGGTTTCTAGACGTCCTAGCAGTAATTCAGTGATGGATTTTAGCAGCGGCTAGGCTTATTTTTCGGATAGATCTACTAATTTTATGTTGGAGGTTTCGTGCGGTTTGGCCATAGTTGACCATGTCTAATTGTCAGTGAAGCAGGTCTATAACAACTCGCCATTATCATGTTCGCCCCCATTGGACTATCCGTAAGTTTTTGTGGATAACACCACCATATGCATATTGTTTTGTATATTTGTTTTTCAAATTTATTATAAATTTTAGATCTCGATCGCGCTCTAGGGGACGAAGCTATTCGCGCAGCCGAAGTTACAGTCGTTGATTTGAATTTTAATCCTTTTATCTGTACAATAAATTCCTCATAAACCTAAATTTTCTAGTTTATGCAATTTTATTTGGTGGTTCATTAGCAATATTACAAGCATCATTGGGGTGTTGACAGTAATATAATTGTTCGCCATTTTAACGCAGTCCTTTATACTGAAATATTTGAATTATATTTCATTTGCTGATAGCGCGAATGAGCTTAGCGTTTTTCAAAGCTAGCATGTTCGAGTTATTCTGTGTGATTGATTTAATGTAGTTCATTTAGCGATTGCGCGTATAATCGTTTTGTCATCATTTGGTATCGTCTTTCCAACTGACTTAGACTGATCAGTGTATCTGGAGATTCGATGAGGTTGAGCAAGCTTTTGAATGTCTTTTATGATATGTCGAAATGTACTTAAAGTTCAATTTGGATATTTAAATCAGGTTTACGAGCCTGGTATAAATGTCAGTGATTTTGATCAGTTGTATTACAAAACTGCCGTGGGCCTTGTGCCAACTGGCTTGGGCAAATATCAGAATTTCGATTCATCCAATTTTTGAATTGTATTCTTTTTAGCAAAGGTCTAGCCATTGCATATATAAAAGCGGAGTTAAATTGCGGCCCACTCCTAGCACAGTTGCTTGGATTGTACCTGAGTGGAGATTTCAATGTTATATTCGTGGCTTTGGGTTATATATCGATTTGTAGTTACGCGGGTGGGAGCAACAGTTTGCAAGGTTGATACAGGCACCAACACAGTATTAAGCTCGCGGGCTGTTTAAGGCATTCTCATTTCGTCCCGTGCAATCAAGAATCATTCAGTTTGTGTCCATAGCTCTAGGATAACTTCATATTCAGGGTTATGGCCTCTGAATTTTTAATGCGTGATTGACGCAAACAATAATGATTTCTGTCTGCCTGAATCATTTTTGCTGTTGAAATAGATTTGACTGCCTATGAAGAGTTATTAAATGTGTTGTTACTTGTGTAAACGCACAAGCCCTTCGGTCGCTTTCGCGGTAATTTCCAAAGTATATTCTGGAAATACTGTAGTATTGGCCTGTTTTCTAAATTGGGATTCGGTCTTCGCAGGTTACGATATAATGTAGGATTATGAAACCGAATGATCGCGCTGAAATTCTGTTTTCAGCGCTACGCCGCCGATGGCGACTAGTGGCCTGCTACGTCAGTAAGTCAGATGAATCAGTTGCCGATTTTTAAACATTCCGCTGTTTCTGAGTAAAATGAAGTTCCGCTAATTGGTTTTTTGAATAATTTTCACTGACGCTCGTCTGCCTGGTGATCTAGACCGACCGGGTGTGTTGCTTCAAAAAGTTGTTCATTTGGCGATACTTTGTCGTTTGGATCACGAATTTTAGCTACATGATGGAGGCTCCTTGGTTCACTAGCTTCATAGATGGGAAGTTAAAACCGTCTGAGTTGGCTTAGTTTGCTTGCCATACTCTACGAACTCTGGCTACGCGTGGTTACGACAAAATGATGGCCGCAACGTTACCCAATAATTTGCAGCACTTTCAGGTCATGGATTTAATTTGGTGCACTACCTGGACATTAGTTTGTATACTCAAAAAATTCCGAGGTTTCATCCGTTTCAGCTGCTTTGGAATTGGCAAAATTCACAATTAACTAGCTTTTCCCATAGGATTCATAACATGATCGTAAGGTCACATCGGCGCTAACCAGACTTCGACTACGATGGGATTGGTATTTGGATGTGTTCGATACTTCTCTTAAGAAACTGGCGTAATATGAACTAATCGTAGCATTGATTTTGCAAGAAGCTGAGCGAGCTTGTTTCGCCTCGAATCTGCTTCCAACTCATAAACAACTATATAATTGCTAGTTTTTAGCCGTGATTAAGCCAGATTAAAACAACCTTTTGCGAAGTGGATTTCGTTCACATGAATTCGCAGTGATTTTAGTATGTCAGTGCGGCTACACGTGGCACTGTCTCGTGAAGAATAATAACTTAAATGAGAGTATAATTTTTAAAGCAGGTTTAGGTGTTCCGTGAGAGTATAAATTAGACTGTTGTGAATGCATTGTTCAATTGTAAATGATAATTTATGCAGCAACGTGTTTCATGGAGTGAATATTTAGGATATGAGTGATGGTAAATTTTCTAATTTAACACTCGTTTAAATACCTACATTATAAAGATACAGGCACAACCATGGAAACTCCAAACTAGATGGAAATAAATTTTTAGGTTGGAGGACAGATTAGAGGAACGAGTCGGCCAAAGGAAGCATTTAGAATATGCGTTTCGGCCAAATGATGAACACTACACTGACGGCGCAGCACGGGAAGCATGCGTTGTTTCCGATTTGACGCATTGTATCCGCGGAATCAATTATTGCTTAATTGTATTGTCTGTATATGAGTGTGGCGATTAGGGCAACTGCCATTTCTGGCCACGTACAATATGTGCAAGACTACTAGAGGTAAGAGCCACAAACAATTTTACTTTCCATATACATGCGATGCGGCTTGGTACTCGCTAGTCAGTTTGTCATCGCACTCTGATGATCATAGAAGGCGGAAACGTGTCAGTGCGTGCGAAGAGTTTTTTCCACAACCCGCACAATCAATTATTGTTTAATTAGATTGCAATACGGTCAATGCAATTTTCGGATAAGATGAGCATGCGGACGAGATGGCAGCGGTTAATGTTCTTATGAGGCCAAATGATGACAATCCGTTACACGGCGATAATCGCCATAGCTTTGTTGGATAACAAAGGACCTCGGGTACTCGACAAGACTTTCATCCAGAAAATTTCTATATGATGGTGTGGCGCCAAGACGCAACTTTGGATGCTGGTGGGCTGAAAGGCTAAATACCCATTTATCTTGTCTATCTCAATTTCACCCGAGGAAGCCACTCAAACCCTGCGGTCTGTAGGGAAGCTATTAACTGGTTAAGGGTGTCGGAATTGCATGAGATGTAAGCAGCACGTGCCTGCGATGTCTCAGAATATGTTATTAGTAAAACGTGATATGTAATAACTAATTGCAATTTACATCTAAAGCGTTTCATGCATTTATTTACAATAGACAGTATTTCGACCTCATCTGCTGAGAAAGGTGGTGTAGGCGTAGAACTAGACGTGTATGTAACAGGTGCTACGCGTTAGATTTTTAATATTTTCCTCGTATATTAAAAGATCCAATAAACTATTTGGCGAAATAGCATTATATAAATTCATGATGAGCATTTTAATAGAGCAGAGTAGAACAATAGAGATTCAGATTTCGATAGACAATGTTAGTTGTTTCACTGAATTATGCTGTTCAAGGGATATTCAAGGTATGACGAACGGCTACTTAATTTCTAGTTAAAAAATCTTTTAAACATTGTCTTGATTAGAAGATGGAAAGTAATGACTAAATTTTCGATACAGAGGCGTTGCAACCGGATTTCATAATGGGAAGAAACGCTTACATATAGTCCAGCCTAACTGCTGGTTGGTATACTATCTGTTGTGTCTTGAGTGGTCATAAGTGGCCAAGCCTTCCCCAAAAATGTGAAAATTTTTATCCATTTTCTATCTAATAATGTTTGCACACATTAGCGGTGGCCACGAGGACGAGACCAGAAGGCGAAAAGACCAGAGCAGTACACGTATTGTGTGTTCGTGTTCATCAAAGCTTATAACCATGACTCGATTACTAGTAGTTTGATGAGCGTAGTATATTAGTATAATATCATCTACATGTTTACGTAGCGGGTAGATGCCGTCAACGCTGATGCCAATTCAAATTATATACAACCAGATAAATTATAAAATGGCAAGCTAAACGAGCATGATACTGCTTTAAAAATTGTTTGCGCCTGAACTCATCAACCATTGGCTCCATTGCTTGCAATATTGTATTAAGGCGTGCTCAAAATGCCTGAGTTCAGAGACCTAATCTAAAACACTATAAGCGGATTTGTTGAGTTGAAGAATACATAACCAAGCTTATGACCGTGTATTATGCGCGTAGACAGAATTTAAGAAAAATTAATTTCAGTGTTGTAACTCTGGGTGATATCTCGAAATATCTGGCTTATGAAGAATAATATCAACACAATGCGCATATGCAAATTCCACCAAAAATATAAGATGAATTCTTTGCTAGGCTAACGGAGTAATAATCTTTGAAATTGGTAATTTTGATGAAAAAGCGAGCTAAGAAAATTCCAATTTTAGGACAAAATACTGTGTTCATCTTACAATTTCAAGTATTAATCCATGGAAAATAAACTGTGCAATCGAAAGCCCTTAATCTGGATTCTTTCTTACATCAGTTGTAAGTGGTACAAAATATTGTTTTATTTATTCATGATTTTGCTGACAAATTATATGCAGTTTAAAATGACTAATAAATAAAAATGTGCCAATGCCGCGTTTTGCGTACGCGGGTTCTAGCCGTGCACAAACAGTTTCACAAAGATCCGATTGATTACAATTTCCATTTCCTTTTTGTCTACGATCGGGCTGGGTTTGTATTCGTCCCAATGGAAATGCGGTACTATCACATCTTTGTTTCCTGGCGATGTTTCGGTGCGTAATTTCCAGTACCATCCTCAGGCAACTATACACAACACAATACTCACAATAGCAAATTTAAGCAAATGTGGTAACCTCGTTCTGAAACCGTTCTATTTATATTTTATTTTTTGACTCACGAATGGTTTTAAACATAGAATTTGTCTCAGTAACTAAATTCAATATATGCATATGTCTAGCGCAAGCTCAGCCCGATCGAAAACAAAAAGGTAATGGAAATTGTGATCAATCGGATCTTTATGAAACTGTTTGCGCAAAGCTAGAAACTGCGTACGCAAAACGCGGCATTGGAATATATGAAACTGGCACTCTGCAATCGAATTTCAAAAAATACTTGTCTAGCAAATAATAATTTGTTTGAACATCCATAGTTCGAGTTAGATTTAACTAAACAAACTTGATTCTGTTATTGCAGTTCACGACTTACAAGTCTACCCGGAACTGCTGTCGACATTCACCTGCACGCACCCTGTTCACGCACATCTTTCGGCAGGATGTTCTTTATTTGTCGACAGTTTGAGTCGTTCTTCACTAGTAACCAACATCATGCAATCACTTCAAATTAGCATCATTTCAGCAGGCTACTCTACTTCTTGTTGACGACTCGGTTTTGTTCTCCACTAGAACCTCAAACGTCTTTATTATGCAGCCACCAAAATCATCTAACATCCGTCTCTTCACGTCCCTCGTATCGACAATATTTGCTGCATAATGTTGTCGGCTCAGCTTTGGCTCTGCACTACCGACGTCACCGTCGTCACATCCTAGACTTGGTCCTTCACGGCTGGGTTTCCACACGTAATGCCTGTATCTAGACTCGCTGTCGGATAAACCGCACGTCTGAATACACTGGCGAAGCTTCGTGTACACATCTGACAGTACGCATATCAGAAAGGAATTCAGCTATTTTACATCTTAACAGCTACTTCAGCCAGTTTTGTTAGGCCTGTGCAATTCAGTTGATATGTTATCAGCTGTTTTACGTCTAAGATGCTACTAGATTGTTGGTAGAACGTTACTGTTGTTGGCTGATTTGGCATTGGTTGGTTTCTAGACGTCCTAGCAGTAATTCAGTGATGGATTTTAGCAGCGGCTAGGCTTATTTTTCGGATAGATCTACTAATTTTATGTTGGAGGTTTCGTGCGGTTTGGCCATAGTTGACCATGTCTAATTGTCAGTGAAGCAGGTCTATAACAACTCGCCATTATCATGTTCGCCCCCATTGGACTATCCGTAAGTTTTTGTGGATAACACCACCATATGCATATTGCTTTGTATATTTGTTTTTCAAATTTATTATAAATTTTAGATCTCGATCGCGCTCTAGGGGACGAAGCTATTCGCGCAGCCGAAGTTACAGTCGTTGATTTGAATTTTAATCCTTTTATCTGTACAATAAATTCCTCATAAACCTAAATTTTCTAGTTTATGCAATTTTATTTGGTGGTTCATTAGCAATATTACAAGCATCATTGGGGTGTTGACAGTAATATAATTGTTCGCCATTTTAACGCAGTCCTTTATTCTGAAATATTTGAATTATATTTCATTTGCTGATAGCGCGAATGAGGTTAGCGTTTTTCAAAGCTAGCATGTTCGAGTTATTCTGTGTGATTGATTTAATGTAGTTCATTTAGCGATTGCGCGTATAATCGTTTTGTCATCATTTGGTATCGTCTTTCCAACTGACTTAGACTGATCAGTGTATCTGGAGATTCGATGAGGTTGAGCAAGCTTTTGAATGTCTTTTATGATATGTCGAAATGTACTTAAAGTTCAATTTGGATATTTAAATCAGGTTTACGAGCCTGGTATAAATGTCAGTGATTTTGATCAGTTGTATTACAAAACTGACGTGGGCCTTGAGCCAACTGGCTTGGGCAAAAATCAGAATTTCGATTCATCCAGTTTTTGAATTGTATTCTTTTTAGCAAAGGTCTAGCCATTGCATATATAAAAGCGGAGTTAAATTGCGGCCCACTCCTAGCACAGTTGCTTGGATTGTACCTGAGTGGAGATTTCAATGTTATATTCGTGGCTTTGGGTTATATATCGATTTGTAGTTACGCGGGTGGGAGCAACAGTTTGCAAGGTTGATACAGGCACCAACACAGTATTAAGCTCGCGGGCTGTTTAAGGCATTCTCATTTCGTCCCGTGCAATCAAGAATCATTCAGTTTGTGTCCATAGCTCTAGGATAACTTCATATTCAGGGTTATGGCCTCTGAATTTTTAATGCGTGATTGACGCAAACAATAATGATTTCTGTCTGCCTGAATCATTTTTGCTGTTGAAATAGATTTGACTGCCTATGAAGAGTTATTAAATGTGTTGTTACTTGTGTAAACGCACAAGCCCTTCGGTCGCTTTCGCGGTAATTTCCAAAGTATATTCTGGAAATACTGTAGTATTGGCCTGTTTTCTAAATTGGGATTCGGTCTTCGCAGGTTACGATATAATGCAGGATTATGAAACCGAATGATCGCGCTGAAATTCTGTTTTCAGCGCTACGCCGCCGATGGCGACTAGTGGCCTGCTACGTCAGTAAGTCAGATGAATCAGTTGCCGATTTTTAAACATTCCGCTGTTTCTGAGTAAAATGAAGTTCCGCTAATTGGTTTTTTGAATAATTTTCACTGACGCTCGTCTGCCTGGTGATCTAGACCGACCGGGTGTGTTGCTTCAAAAAGTTGTTCATTTGGCGATACTTTGTCGTTTGGATCACGAATTTTAGCTACATGATGGAGGCTCCTTGGTTCACTAGCTTCATAGATGGGAAGTTAAAACCGTCTGAGTTGGCTTAGTTTGCTTGCCATACTCTACGAACTCTGGCTACGCGTGGTTACGACAAAATGATGGCCGCAACGTTACCCAATAATTTGCAGCACTTTCAGGTCATGGATTTAATTTGGTGCACTACCTGGACATTAGTTTGTATACTCAAAAAATTCCGAGGTTTCATCCGTTTCAGCTGCTTTGGAATTGGCAAAATTCACAATTAACTAGCTTTTCCCATAGGATTCATAACATGATCGTAAGGTCACATCGGCGCTAACCAGACTTCGACTACGATGGGATTGGTATTTGGATGTGTTCGATACTTCTCTTAAGAAACTGGCGTAATATGAACTAATCGTAGCATTGATTTTGCAAGAAGCTGAGCGAGCTTGTTTCGCCTCGAATCTGCTTCCAACTCATAAACAACTATATAATTGCTAGTTTTTAGCCGTGATTAAGCCAGATTAAAACAACCTTTTGCGAAGTGGATTTCGTTCACATGAATTCGCAGTGATTTTAGTATGTCAGTGCGGCTACACGTGGCACTGTCTCGTGAAGAATAATAACTTAAATGAGAGTATAATTTTTAAAGCAGGTTTAGGTGTTCCGTGAGAGTATAAATTAGACTGTTGTGAATGCATTGTTCAATTGTAAATGATAATTTATGCAGCAACGTGTTTCATGGAGTGAATATTTAGGATATGAGTGATGGTAAATTTTCTAATTTAACACTCGTTTAAATACCTACATTATAAAGATACAGGCACAACCATGGAAACTCCAAACTAGATGGAAATAAATTTTTAGGTTGGAGGACAGATTAGAGGAACGAGTCGGCCAAAGGAAGCATTTAGAATCTGCGTTTCGGCCAAATGATGAACACTACACTGACGGCGCAGCACGGGAAGCATGCGTTGTTTCCGATTTGACGCATTGTATCCGCGGAATCAATTATTGCTTAATTGTATTGTCTGTATATGAGTGTGGCGATTAGGGCAACTGCCATTTCTGGCCACGTACAATATGTGCAAGACTACTAGAGGTAAGAGCCACAAACAATTTTACTTTCCATATACATGCGATGCGGCTTGGTACTCGCTAGTCAGTTTGTCATCGCACTCTGATGATCATAGAAGGCGGAAACGTGTCAGTGCGTGCGAAGAGTTTTTTCCACAACCCGCACAATCAATTATTGTTTAATTAGATTGCAATACGGTCAATGCAATTTTCGGATAAGATGAGCATGCGGACGAGATGGCAGCGGTTAATGTTCTTATGAGGCCAAATGATGACAATCCGTTACACGGCGATAATCGCCATAGCTTTGTTGGATAACAAAGGACCTCGGGTACTCGACAAGACTTTCATCCAGAAAATTTCTATATGATGGTGTGGCGCCAAGACGCAACTTTGGATGCTGGTGGGCTGAAAGGCTAAATACCCATTTATCTTGTCTATCTCAATTTCACCCGAGGAAGCCACTCAAACCCTGCGGTCTGTAGGGAAGCTATTAACTGGTTAAGGGTGTCGGAATTACATGAGATGTAAGCAGCACGTGCCTGCGATGTCTCAGAATATGTTATTAGTAAAACGTGATATGTAATAACTAATTGCAATTTACATCTAAAGCGTTTCATGCATTTATTTACAATAGACAGTATTTCGACCTCATCTGCTGAGAAAGGTGGTGTAGGCGTAGAACTAGACGTGTATGTAACAGGTGCTACGCGTTAGATTTTTAATATTTTCCTCGTATATTAAAAGATCCAATAAACTATTTGGCGAAATAGCATTATATAAATTCATGATGAGCATTTTAATAGAGCAGAGTAGAACAATAGAGATTCAGATTTCGATAGACAATGTTAGTTGTTTCACTGAATTATGCTGTTCAAGGGATATTCAAGGTATGACGAACGGCTACTTAATTTCTAGTTAAAAAATCTTTTAAACATTGTCTTGATTAGAAGATGGAAAGTAATGACTAAATTTTCGATACAGAGGCGTTGCAACCGGATTTCATAATGGGAAGAAACGCTTACATATAGTCCAGCCTAACTGCTGGTTGGTATACTATCTGTTGTGTCTTGAGTGGTCATAAGTGGCCAAGCCTTCCCCAAAAATGCGAAAAGTTTTATCCGTTTTCTATCTAATAATGTTTGCACACATTATCGGTGGCCACGAGGACGAGACCAGAAGGCGAAAAGACCAGAGCAGTACACGTATTGTGTGTTCGTGTTCATCAAAGCTTATAACCATGACTCGATTACTAGTAGTTTGATGAGCGTAGTATATTAGTATAATATCATCTACATGTTTACGTAGCGGGTAGATGCCGTCAACGCTGATGCCAATTCAAATTCTATACAACCAGATAAATTATAAAATGGCAAGTTAAACGAGCATGATACTGCTTTAAAAATTGTTTGCGCCTGAACTCATCAACCATTGGCTCCATTGCTTGCAGTATTGTATTAAGGCGTGCTCAAAATGCCTGAGTTCAGAGACCTAATCTAAAACACTATAAGCGGATTTGTTGAGTTGAAGAATACATAACCAAGCTTATGACCGTGTATTATGCGCGTAGACAGAATTTAAGAAAAATTAATTTCAGTGTTGTAACTCTGGGTGATATCTCGAAATATCTGGCTTATGAAGAATAATATCAACACAATGCGCATATGCAAATTCCACCAAAAATATAAGATGAATTCTTTGCTAGGCTAACGGAGTAATAATCTTTGAAATTGGTAATTTTGATGAAAAAGCGAGCTAAGAAAATTCCAATTTTAGGACAAAATACTGTGTTCATCTTACAATTTCAAGTATTAATCCATGGAAAATAAACTGTGCAATCGAAAGCCCTTAATCTGGATTCTTTCTTACATCAGTTGTAAGTGGTACAAAATATTGTTTTATTTATTCATGATTTTGCTGACAAATTATATGCAGTTTAAAATGACTAATAAATAAAAATGTGCCAATGCCGCGTTTTGCGTACGCGGGTTCTAGCCGTGCACAAACAGTTTCACAATGATCCGATTGATTACAATTTCCATTTCCTTTTTGTCTTCGATCGGGCTGGGTTTGTATTCGTCCCAATGGAAATGCGGTACTATCACATCTTTGTTTCCTGGCGATGTTTCGGTGCGTAATTTCCAGTACCATCCTCAGGCAACTATACACAACACAATACTCACAATAGCAAATTTAAGCAAATGTGGTAACCTCGTTCTGAAACCGTTCTATTTATATTTTTTTTTGACTCACGAATGGTTTTAAACATAGAATTTGTCTCAGTAACTAAATTCAATATATGCATATGTCTAGCGCAAACTCAGCCCGATCGAAAACAAAAAGGTAATGGAAATTGTGATCAATCAGATCTTTATGAAACTGTTTGCGCAAAGCTAGAAACTGCGTACGCAAAACGCGGCATTGGAATATATGAAACTGGCACTCTGCAATCGAATTTCAAAAAATACTTGTCTAGCAAATAATAATTTGTTTGAACATCCATAGTTCGAGTTAGATTTAACTAAACAAACTTGATTCTGTTATTGCAGTTCACGACTTACAAGTCTACCCGGAACTGCTGTCGACATTCACCTGCACGCACCCTGTTCACGCACATCTTTCGGCAGGATGTTCTTTATTTGTCGACAGTTTGAGTCGTTCTTCACTAGTAACCAACATCATGCAATCACTTCAAATTAGCATCATTTCAGCAGGCTACTCTACTTCTTGTTGACGACTCGGTTTTGTTCTCCACTAGAACCTCAAACGTCTTTATTATGCAGCCACCAAAATCATCTAACATCCGTCTCTTCACGTCCCTCGTATCGACAATATTTGCTGCATAATGTTGTCGGCTCAGCTTTGGCTCTGCACTACCGACGTCACCGTCGTCACATCCTAGACTTGGTCCTTCACGGCTGGGTTTCCACACGTAATGCCTGTATCTAGACTCGCTGTCGGATAAACCGCACGTCTGAATACACTGGCGAAGCTTCGTGTACACATCTGACAGTACGCATATCAGAAAGGAATTCAGCTATTTTACATCTTAACAGCTACTTCAGCCAGTTTTGTTAGGCCTGTGCAATTCAGTTGATATGTTATCAGCTGTTTTACGTCTAAGATGCTACTAGATTGTTGGTAGAACGTTACTGTTGTTGGCTGATTTGGCATTGGTTGGTTTCTAGACGTCCTAGCAGTAATTCAGTGATGGATTTTAGCAGCGGCTAGGCTTATTTTTCGGATAGATCTACTAATTTTATGTTGGAGGTTTCGTGCGGTTTGGCCATAGTTGACCATGTCTAATTGTCAGTGAAGCAGGTCTATAACAACTCGCCATTATCATGTTCGCCCCCATTGGACTATCCGTAAGTTTTTGTGGATAACACCACCATATGCATATTGTTTTGTATATTTGTTTTTCAAATTTATTATAAATTTTAGATCTCGATCGCGCTCTAGGGGACGAAGCTATTCGCGCAGCCGAAGTTACAGTCGTTGATTTGAATTTTAATCCTTTTATCTGTACAATAAATTCCTCATAAACCTAAATTTTCTAGTTTATGCAATTTTATTTGGTGGTTCATTAGCAATATTACAAGCATCATTGGGGTGTTGACAGTAATATAATTGTTCGCCATTTTAACGCAGTCCTTTATTCTGAAATATTTGAATTATATTTCATTTGCTGATAGCGCGAATGAGGTTAGCGTTTTTCAAAGCTAGCATGTTCGAGTTATTCTGTGTGATTGATTTAATGTAGTTCATTTAGCGATTGCGCGTATAATCGTTTTGTCATCATTTGGTATCGTCTTTCCAACTGACTTAGACTGATCAGTGTATCTGGAGATTCGATGAGGTTGAGCAAGCTTTTGAATGTCTTTTATGATATGTCGAAATGTACTTAAAGTTCAATTTGGATATTTAAATCAGGTTTACGAGCCTGGTATAAATGTCAGTGATTTTGATCAGTTGTATTACAAAACTGCCGTGGGCCTTGTGCCAACTGGCTTGGGCAAATATCAGAATTTCGATTCATCCAGTTTTTGAATTGTATTCTTTTTAGCAAAGGTCTAGCCATTGCATATATAAAAGCGGAGTTAAATTGCGGCCCACTCCTAGCACAGTTGCTTGGATTGTACCTGAGTGGAGATTTCAATGTTATATTCGTGGCTTTGGGTTATATATCGATTTGTAGTTACGCGGGTGGGAGCAACAGTTTGCAAGGTTGATACAGGCACCAACACAGTATTAAGCTCGCGGGCTGTTTAAGGCATTCTCATTTCGTCCCGTGCAATCAAGAATCATTCAGTTTGTGTCCATAGCTCTAGGATAACTTCATATTCAGGGTTATGGCCTCTGAATTTTTAATGCGTGATTGACGCAAACAATAATGATTTCTGTCTGCCTGAATCATTTTTGCTGTTGAAATAGATTTGACTGCCTATGAAGAGTTATTAAATGTGTTGTTACTTGTGTAAACGCACAAGCCCTTCGGTCGCTTTCGCGGTAATTTCCAAAGTATATTCTGGAAATACTGTAGTATTGGCCTGTTTTCTAAATTGGGATTCGGTCTTCGCAGGTTACGATATAATGCAGGATTATGAAACCGAATGATCGCGCTGAAATTCTGTTTTCAGCGCTACGCCGCCGATGGCGACTAGTGGCCTGCTACGTCAGTAAGTCAGATGAATCAGTTGCCGATTTTTAAACATTCCGCTGTTTCTGAGTAAAATGAAGTTCCGCTAATTGGTTTTTTGAATAATTTTCACTGACGCCCGTCTGCCTGGTGATCTAGACCGACCGGGTGTGTTGCTTCAAAAAGTTGTTCATTTGGCGATACTTTGTCGTTTGGATCACGAATTTTAGCTACATGATGGAGGCTCCTTGGTTCACTAGCTTCATAGATGGGAAGTTAAAACCGTCTGAGTTGGCTTAGTTTGCTTGCCATACTCTACGAACTCTGGCTACGCGTGGTTACGACAAAATGATGGCCGCAACGTTACCCAATAATTTGCAGCACTTTCAGGTCATGGATTTAATTTGGTGCACTACCTGGACATTAGTTTGTATACTCAAAAAATTCCGAGGTTTCATCCGTTTCAGCTGCTTTGGAATTGGCAAAATTCACAATTAACTAGCTTTTCCCATAGGATTCATAACATGATCGTAAGGTCACATCGGCGCTAACCAGACTTCGACTACGATGGGATTGGTATTTGGATGTGTTCGATACTTCTCTTAAGAAACTGGCGTAATATGAACTAATCGTAGCATTGATTTTGCAAGAAGCTGAGCGAGCTTGTTTCGCCTCGAATCTGCTTCCAACTCATAAACAACTATATAATTGCTAGTTTTTAGCCGTGATTAAGCCAGATTAAAACAACCTTTTGCGAAGTGGATTTCGTTCACATGAATTCGCAGTGATTTTAGTATGTCAGTGCGGCTACACGTGGCACTGTCTCGTGAAGAATAATAACTTAAATGAGAGTATAATTTTTAAAGCAGGTTTAGGTGTTCCGTGAGAGTATAAATTAGACTGTTGTGAATGCATTGTTCAATTGTAAATGATAATTTATGCAGCAACGTGTTTCATGGAGTGAATATTTAGGATATGAGTGATGGTAAATTTTCTAATTTAACACTCGTTTAAATACCTACATTATAAAGATACAGGCACAACCATGGAAACTCCAAACTAGATGGAAATAAATTTTTAGGTTGGAGGACAGATTAGAGGAACGAGTCGGCCAAAGGAAGCATTTAGAATCTGCGTTTCGGCCAAATGATGAACACTACACTGACGGCGCAGCACGGGAAGCATGCGTTGTTTCCGATTTGACGCATTGTATCCGCGGAATCAATTATTGCTTAATTGTATTGTCTGTATATGAGTGTGGCGATTAGGGCAACTGCCATTTCTGGCCACGTACAATATGTGCAAGACTACTAGAGGTAAGAGCCACAAACAATTTTACTTTCCATATACATGCGATGCGGCTTGGTACTCGCTAGTCAGTTTGTCATCGCACTCTGATGATCATAGAAGGCGGAAACGTGTCAGTGCGTGCGAAGAGTTTTTTCCACAACCCGCACAATCAATTATTGTTTAATTAGATTGCAATACGGTCAATGCAATTTTCGGATAAGATGAGCATGCGGACGAGATGGCAGCGGTTAATGTTCTTATGAGGCCAAATGATGACAATCCGTTACACGGCGATAATCGCCATAGCTTTGTTGGATAACAAAGGACCTCGGGTACTCGACAAGACTTTCATCCAGAAAATTTCTATATGATGGTGTGGCGCCAAGACGCAACTTTGGATGCTGGTGGGCTGAAAGGCTAAATACCCATTTATCTTGTCTATCTCAATTTCACCCGAGGAAGCCACTCAAACCCTGCGGTCTGTAGGGAAGCTATTAACTGGTTAAGGGTGTCGGAATTACATGAGATGTAAGCAGCACGTGCCTGCGATGTCTCAGAATATGTTATTAGTAAAACGTGATATGTAATAACTAATTGCAATTTACATCTAAAGCGTTTCATGCATTTATTTACAATAGACAGTATTTCGACCTCATCTGCTGAGAAAGGTGGTGTAGGCGTAGAACTAGACGTGTATGTAACAGGTGCTACGCGTTAGATTTTTAATATTTTCCTCGTATATTAAAAGATCCAATAAACTATTTGGCGAAATAGCATTATATAAATTCATGATGAGCATTTTAATAGAGCAGAGTAGAACAATAGAGATTCAGATTTCGATAGACAATGTTAGTTGTTTCACTGAATTATGCTGTTCAAGGGATATTCAAGGTATGACGAACGGCTACTTAATTTCTAGTTAAAAAATCTTTTAAACATTGTCTTGATTAGAAGATGGAAAGTAATGACTAAATTTTCGATACAGAGGCGTTGCAACCGGATTTCATAATGGGAAGAAACGCTTACATATAGTCCAGCCTAACTGCTGGTTGGTATACTATCTGTTGTGTCTTGAGTGGTCATAAGTGGCCAAGCCTTCCCCAAAAATGTGAAAATTTTTATCCATTTTCTATCTAATAATGTTTGCACACATTAGCGGTGGCCACGAGGACGAGACCAGAAGGCGAAAAGACCAGAGCAGTACACGTATTGTGTGTTCGTGTTCATCAAAGCTTATAACCATGACTCGATTACTAGTAGTTTGATGAGCGTAGTATATTAGTATAATATCATCTACATGTTTACGTAGCGGGTAGATGCCGTCAACGCTGATGCCAATTCAAATTCTATACAACCAGATAAATTATAAAATGGCAAGTTAAACGAGCATGATACTGCTTTAAAAATTGTTTGCGCCTGAACTCATCAACCATTGGCTCCATTGCTTGCAGTATTGTATTAAGGCGTGCTCAAAATGCCTGAGTTCAGAGACCTAATCTAAAACACTATAAGCGGATTTGTTGAGTTGAAGAATACATAACCAAGCTTATGACCGTGTATTATGCGCGTAGACAGAATTTAAGAAAAATTAATTTCAGTGTTGTAACTCTGGGTGATATCTCGAAATATCTGGCTTATGAAGAATAATATCAACACAATGCGCATATGCAAATTCCACCAAAAATATAAGATGAATTCTTTGCTAGGCTAACGGAGTAATAATCTTTGAAATTGGTAATTTTGATGAAAAAGCGAGCTAAGAAAATTCCAATTTTAGGACAAAATACTGTGTTCATCTTACAATTTCAAGTATTAATCCATGGAAAATAAACTGTGCAATCGAAAGCCCTTAATCTGGATTCTTTCTTACATCAGTTGTAAGTGGTACAAAATATTGTTTTGTTTATTCATGATTTTGCTGACAAATTATATGCAGTTTAAAATGACTAATAAATAAAAATGTGACAATGCCGCGTTTTGCGTACGCGGGTTCTAGCCGTGCACAAACAGTTTCACAAAGATCCGATTGATTACAATTTCCATTTCCTTTTTGTCTTCGATCGGGCTGGGTTTGTATTCGTCCCAATGGAAATGCGGTACTATCACATCTTTGTTTCCTGGCGATGTTTCGGTGCGTAATTTCCAGTACCATCCTCAGGCAACTATACACAACACAATACTCACAATAGCAAATTTAAGCAAATGTGGTAACCTCGTTCTGAAACCGTTCTATTTATATTTTTTTTTGACTCACGAATGGTTTTAAACATAGAATTTGTCTCAGTAACTAAATTCAATATATGCATATGTCTAGCGCAAGCTCAGCCCGATCGAAAACAAAAAGGTAATGGAAATTGTGATCAATCGGATCTTTATGAAACTGTTTGCGCAAAGCTAGAAACTGCGTACGCAAAACGCGGCATTGGAATATATGAAACTGGCACTCTGCAATCGAATTTCAAAAAATACTTGTCTAG
This sequence comes from Eudiplozoon nipponicum, assembly GCA_029291075.1. Classification (NCBI taxonomy): domain Eukaryota; kingdom Metazoa; phylum Platyhelminthes; class Monogenea; order Mazocraeidea; family Diplozoidae; genus Eudiplozoon; species Eudiplozoon nipponicum. The sequence goes on along the minus strand of JAQBSW010000865.1, from coordinate 28,167 downwards.
CAAATAATAATTTGTTTGAACATCCATAGTTCGAGTTAGATTTAACTAAACAAACTTGATTCTGTTATTGCAGTTCACGACTTACAAGTCTACCCGGAACTGCTGTCGACATTCACCTGCACGCACCCTGTTCACGCACATCTTTCGGCAGGATGTTCTTTATTTGTCGACAGTTTGAGTCGTTCTTCACTAGTAACCAACATCATGCAATCACTTCAAATTAGCATCATTTCAGCAGGCTACTCTACTTCTTGTTGACGACTCGGTTTTGTTCTCCACTAGAACCTCAAACGTCTTTATTATGCAGCCACCAAAATCATCTAACATCCGTCTCTTCACGTCCCTCGTATCGACAATATTTGCTGCATAATGTTGTCGGCTCAGCTTTGGCTCTGCACTACCGACGTCACCGTCGTCACATCCTAGACTTGGTCCTTCACGGCTGGGTTTCCACACGTAATGCCTGTATCTAGACTCGCTGTCGGATAAACCGCACGTCTGAATACACTGGCGAAGCTTCGTGTACACATCTGACAGTACGCATATCAGAAAGGAATTCAGCTATTTTACATCTTAACAGCTACTTCAGCCAGTTTTGTTAGGCCTGTGCAATTCAGTTGATATGTTATCAGCTGTTTTACGTCTAAGATGCTACTAGATTGTTGGTAGAACGTTACTGTTGTTGGCTGATTTGGCATTGGTTGGTTTCTAGACGTCCTAGCAGTAATTCAGTGATGGATTTTAGCAGCGGCTAGGCTTATTTTTCGGATAGATCTACTAATTTTATGTTGGAGGTTTCGTGCGGTTTGGCCATAGTTGACCATGTCTAATTGTCAGTGAAGCAGGTCTATAACAACTCGCCATTATCATGTTCGCCCCCATTGGACTATCCGTAAGTTTTTGTGGATAACACCACCATATGCATATTGCTTTGTATATTTGTTTTTCAAATTTATTATAAATTTTAGATCTCGATCGCGCTCTAGGGGACGAAGCTATTCGCGCAGCCGAAGTTACAGTCGTTGATTTGAATTTTAATCCTTTTATCTGTACAATAAATTCCTCATAAACCTAAATTTTCTAGTTTATGCAATTTTATTTGGTGGTTCATTAGCAATATTACAAGCATCATTGGGGTGTTGACAGTAATATAATTGTTCGCCATTTTAACGCAGTCCTTTATTCTGAAATATTTGAATTATATTTCATTTGCTGATAGCGCGAATGAGGTTAGCGTTTTTCAAAGCTAGCATGTTCGAGTTATTCTGTGTGATTGATTTAATGTAGTTCATTTAGCGATTGCGCGTATAATCGTTTTGTCATCATTTGGTATCGTCTTTCCAACTGACTTAGACTGATCAGTGTATCTGGAGATTCGATGAGGTTGAGCAAGCTTTTGAATGTCTTTTATGATATGTCGAAATGTACTTAAAGTTCAATTTGGATTTTTAAATCAGGTTTACGAGCCTGGTATAAATGTCAGTGATTTTAATCAGTTGTATTACAAAACTGCCGTGGGCCTTGTGCCAACTGGCTTGGGCAAAAATCAGAATTTCGATTCATCCAGTTTTTGAATTGTATTCTTTTTAGCAAAGGTCTAGCCATTGCATATATAAAAGCGGAGTTAAATTGCGGCCCACTCCTAGCACAGTTGCTTGGATTGTACCTGAGTGGAGATTTCAATGTTATATTCGTGGCTTTGGGTTATATATCGATTTGTAGTTACGCGGGTGGGAGCAACAGTTTGCAAGGTTGATACAGGCACCAACACAGTATTAAGCTCGCGGGCTGTTTAAGGCATTCTCATTTCGTCCCGTGCAATCAAGAATCATTCAGTTTGTGTCCATAGCTCTAGGATAACTTCATATTCAGGGTTATGGCCTCTGAATTTTTAATGCGTGATTGACGCAAACAATAATGATTTCTGTCTGCCTGAATCATTTTTGCTGTTGAAATAGATTTGACTGCCTATGAAGAGTTATTAAATGTGTTGTTACTTGTGTAAACGCACAAGCCCTTCGGTCGCTTTCGCGGTAATTTCCAAAGTATATTCTGGAAATACTGTAGTATTGGCCTGTTTTCTAAATTGGGATTCGGTCTTCGCAGGTTACGATATAATGCAGGATTATGAAACCGAATGATCGCGCTGAAATTCTGTTTTCAGCGCTACGCCGCCGATGGCGACTAGTGGCCTGCTACGTCAGTAAGTCAGATGAATCAGTTGCCGATTTTTAAACATTCCGCTGTTTCTGAGTAAAATGAAGTTCCGCTAATTGGTTTTTTGAATAATTTTCACTGACGCTCGTCTGCCTGGTGATCTAGACCGACCGGGTGTGTTGCTTCAAAAAGTTGTTCATTTGGCGATACTTTGTCGTTTGGATCACGAATTTTAGCTACATGATGGAGGCTCCTTGGTTCACTAGCTTCATAGATGGGAAGTTAAAACCGTCTGAGTTGGCTTAGTTTGCTTGCCATACTCTACGAACTCTGGCTACGCGTGGTTACGACAAAATGATGGCCGCAACGTTACCCAATAATTTGCAGCACTTTCAGGTCATGGATTTAATTTGGTGCACTACCTGGACATTAGTTTGTATACTCAAAAAATTCCGAGGTTTCATCCGTTTCAGCTGCTTTGGAATTGGCAAAATTCACAATTAACTAGCTTTTCCCATAGGATTCATAACATGATCGTAAGGTCACATCGGCGCTAACCAGACTTCGACTACGATGGGATTGGTATTTGGATGTGTTCGATACTTCTCTTAAGAAACTGGCGTAATATGAACTAATCGTAGCATTGATTTTGCAAGAAGCTGAGCGAGCTTGTTTCGCCTCGAATCTGCTTCCAACTCATAAACAACTATATAATTGCTAGTTTTTAGCCGTGATTAAGCCAGATTAAAACAACCTTTTGCGAAGTGGATTTCGTTCACATGAATTCGCAGTGATTTTAGTATGTCAGTGCGGCTACACGTGGCACTGTCTCGTGAAGAATAATAACTTAAATGAGAGTATAATTTTTAAAGCAGGTTTAGGTGTTCCGTGAGAGTATAAATTAGACTGTTGTGAATGCATTGTTCAATTGTAAATGATAATTTATGCAGCAACGTGTTTCATGGAGTGAATATTTAGGATATGAGTGATGGTAAATTTTCTAATTTAACACTCGTTTAAATACCTACATTATAAAGATACAGGCACAACCATGGAAACTCCAAACTAGATGGAAATAAATTTTTAGGTTGGAGGACAGATTAGAGGAACGAGTCGGCCAAAGGAAGCATTTAGAATCTGCGTTTCGGCCAAATGATGAACACTACACTGACGGCGCAGCACGGGAAGCATGCGTTGTTTCCGATTTGACGCATTGTATCCGCGGAATCAATTATTGCTTAATTGTATTGTCTGTATATGAGTGTGGCGATTAGGGCAACTGCCATTTCTGGCCACGTACAATATGTGCAAGACTACTAGAGGTAAGAGCCACAAACAATTTTACTTTCCATATACATGCGATGCGGCTTGGTACTCGCTAGTCAGTTTGTCATCGCACTCTGATGATCATAGAAGGCGGAAACGTGTCAGTGCGTGCGAAGAGTTTTTTCCACAACCCGCACAATCAATTATTGTTTAATTAGATTGCAATACGGTCAATGCAATTTTCGGATAAGATGAGCATGCGGACGAGATGGCAGCGGTTAATGTTCTTATGAGGCCAAATGATGACAATCCGTTACACGGCGATAATCGCCATAGCTTTGTTGGATAACAAAGGACCTCGGGTACTCGACAAGACTTTCATCCAGAAAATTTCTATATGATGGTGTGGCGCCAAGACGCAACTTTGGATGCTGGTGGGCTGAAAGGCTAAATACCCATTTATCTTGTCTATCTCAATTTCACCCGAGGAAGCCACTCAAACCCTGCGGTCTGTAGGGAAGCTATTAACTGGTTAAGGGTGTCGGAATTACATGAGATGTAAGCAGCACGTGCCTGCGATGTCTCAGAATATGTTATTAGTAAAACGTGATATGTAATAACTAATTGCAATTTACATCTAAAGCGTTTCATGCATTTATTTACAATAGACAGTATTTCGACCTCATCTGCTGAGAAAGGTGGTGTAGGCGTAGAACTAGACGTGTATGTAACAGGTGCTACGCGTTAGATTTTTAATATTTTCCTCGTATATTAAAAGATCCAATAAACTATTTGGCGAAATAGCATTATATAAATTCATGATGAGCATTTTAATAGAGCAGAGTAGAACAATAGAGATTCAGATTTCGATAGACAATGTTAGTTGTTTCACTGAATTATGCTGTTCAAGGGATATTCAAGGTATGACGAACGGCTACTTAATTTCTAGTTAAAAAATCTTTTAAACATTGTCTTGATTAGAAGATGGAAAGTAATGACTAAATTTTCGATACAGAGGCGTTGCAACCGGATTTCATAATGGGAAGAAACGCTTACATATAGTCCAGCCTAACTGCTGGTTGGTATACTATCTGTTGTGTCTTGAGTGGTCATAAGTGGCCAAGCCTTCCCCAAAAATGTGAAAATTTTTATCCATTTTCTATCTAATAATGTTTGCACACATTAGCGGTGGCCACGAGGACGAGACCAGAAGGCGAAAAGACCAGAGCAGTACACGTATTGTGTGTTCGTGTTCATCAAAGCTTATAACCATGACTCGATTACTAGTAGTTTGATGAGCGTAGTATATTAGTATAATATCATCTACATGTTTACGTAGCGGGTAGATGCCGTCAACGCTGATGCCAATTCAAATTCTATACAACCAGATAAATTATAAAATGGCAAGTTAAACGAGCATGATACTGCTTTAAAAATTGTTTGCGCCTGAACTCATCAACCATTGGCTCCATTGCTTGCAGTATTGTATTAAGGCGTGCTCAAAATGCCTGAGTTCAGAGACCTAATCTAAAACACTATAAGCGGATTTGTTGAGTTGAAGAATACATAACCAAGCTTATGACCGTGTATTATGCGCGTAGACAGAATTTAAGAAAAATTAATTTCAGTGTTGTAACTCTGGGTGATATCTCGAAATATCTGGCTTATGAAGAATAATATCAACACAATGCGCATGTGCAAATTCCACCAAAAATATAAGATGAATTCTTTGCTAGGCTTACGAAGTAATAATCTTTGAAATTGGTAATTTTGATGAAAAAGCAAGCTAAGAACATTCCAATTTTAGGACAAAATACTGTGTTCATCTTACAATTTCAAGTATTAATCCATGGAAAATAAACTGTGCAATCGAAAGCCCTTAATCTGGATTCTTTCTTACATCAGTTGTAAGTGGTACAAAATATTGTTTTATTTATTCATGATTTTGCTGACAAATTATATGCAGTTTAAAATGACTAATAAATAAAAATGTGCCAATGCCGCGTTTTGCGTACGCGGGTTCTAGCTTTGCACAAACAGTTTCACAAAGATCCGATTGATTACAATTTCCATTTCCTTTTTGTCTTCGATCGGGCTGGGTTTGTATTCGTCCCAATGGAAATGCGGTTCTATCACATCTTTGTTTACTGGCGATGTTTCGGTGCGTAATTTCCAGTACCATCCTCAGGCAACTATACACAGTACAATACTCATAATAGCAGATTTAAGCAAATGTGGTAACCTCGTTCTGAAACCGTTCTATTTATATTTTTTTTTGACTCACGAATGGTTTTAAACATAGAATTTGTCTCAGTAACTAAATTCAATATATGCATATGTCTAGCGCAAACTCAGCCCGATCGAAAACAAAAAGGTAATGGAAATTGTGATCAATCAGATCTTTATGAAACTGTTTGCGCAAAGCTAGAAACTGCGTACGCAAAACGCGGCATTGGAATATATGAAACTGGCACTCTGCAATCGAATTTCAAAAAATACTTGTCTAGCAAATAATAATTTGTTTGAACATCCATAGTTCGAGTTAGATTTAACTAAACAAACTTGATTCTGTTATTGCAGTTCACGACTTACAAGTCTACCCGGAACTGCTGTCGACATTCACCTGCACGCACCCTGTTCACGCACATCTTTCGGCAGGATGTTCTTTATTTGTCGACAGTTTGAGTCGTTCTTCACTAGTAACCAACATCATGCAATCACTTCAAATTAGCATCATTTCAGCAGGCTACTCTACTTCTTGTTGACGACTCGGTTTTGTTCTCCACTAGAACCTCAAACGTCTTTATTATGCAGCCACCAAAATCATCTAACATCCGTCTCTTCACGTCCCTCGTATCGACAATATTTGCTGCATAATGTTGTCGGCTCAGCTTTGGCTCTGCACTACCGACGTCACCGTCGTCACATCCTAGACTTGGTCCTTCACGGCTGGGTTTCCACACGTAATGCCTGTATCTAGACTCGCTGTCGGATAAACCGCACGTCTGAATACACTGGCGAAGCTTCGTGTACACATCTGACAGTACGCATATCAGAAAGGAATTCAGCTATTTTACATCTTAACAGCTACTTCAGCCAGTTTTGTTAGGCCTGTGCAATTCAGTTGATATGTTATCAGCTGTTTTACGTCTAAGATGCTACTAGATTGTTGGTAGAACGTTACTGTTGTTGGCTGATTTGGCATTGGTTGGTTTCTAGACGTCCTAGCAGTAATTCAGTGATGGATTTTAGCAGCGGCTAGGCTTATTTTTCGGATAGATCTACTAATTTTATGTTGGAGGTTTCGTGCGGTTTGGCCATAGTTGACCATGTCTAATTGTCAGTGAAGCAGGTCTATAACAACTCGCCATTATCATGTTCGCCCCCATTGGACTATCCGTAAGTTTTTGTGGATAACACCACCATATGCATATTGTTTTGTATATTTGTTTTTCAAATTTATTATAAATTTTAGATCTCGATCGCGCTCTAGGGGACGAAGCTATTCGCGCAGCCGAAGTTACAGTCGTTGATTTGAATTTTAATCCTTTTATCTGTACAATAAATTCCTCATAAACCTAAATTTTCTAGTTTATGCAATTTTATTTGGTGGTTCATTAGCAATATTACAAGCATCATTGGGGTGTTGACAGTAATATAATTGTTCGCCATTTTAACGCAGTCCTTTATTCTGAAATATTTGAATTATATTTCATTTGCTGATAGCGCGAATGAGGTTAGCGTTTTTCAAAGCTAGCATGTTCGAGTTATTCTGTGTGATTGATTTAATGTAGTTCATTTAGCGATTGCGCGTATAATCGTTTTGTCATCATTTGGTATCGTCTTTCCAACTGACTTAGACTGATCAGTGTATCTGGAGATTCGATGAGGTTGAGCAAGCTTTTGAATGTCTTTTATGATATGTCGAAATGTACTTAAAGTTCAATTTGGATATTTAAATCAGGTTTACGAGCCTGGTATAAATGTCAGTGATTTTGATCAGTTGTATTACAAAACTGCCGTGGGCCTTGTGCCAACTGGCTTGGGCAAATATCAGAATTTCGATTCATCCAGTTTTTGAATTGTATTCTTTTTAGCAAAGGTCTAGCCATTGCATATATAAAAGCGGAGTTAAATTGCGGCCCACTCCTAGCACAGTTGCTTGGATTGTACCTGAGTGGAGATTTCAATGTTATATTCGTGGCTTTGGGTTATATATCGATTTGTAGTTACGCGGGTGGGAGCAACAGTTTGCAAGGTTGATACAGGCACCAACACAGTATTAAGCTCGCGGGCTGTTTAAGGCATTCTCATTTCGTCCCGTGCAATCAAGAATCATTCAGTTTGTGTCCATAGCTCTAGGATAACTTCATATTCAGGGTTATGGCCTCTGAATTTTTAATGCGTGATTGACGCAAACAATAATGATTTCTGTCTGCCTGAATCATTTTTGCTGTTGAAATAGATTTGACTGCCTATGAAGAGTTATTAAATGTGTTGTTACTTGTGTAAACGCACAAGCCCTTCGGTCGCTTTCGCGGTAATTTCCAAAGTATATTCTGGAAATACTGTAGTATTGGCCTGTTTTCTAAATTGGGATTCGGTCTTCGCAGGTTACGATATAATGCAGGATTATGAAACCGAATGATCGCGCTGAAATTCTGTTTTCAGCGCTACGCCGCCGATGGCGACTAGTGGCCTGCTACGTCAGTAAGTCAGATGAATCAGTTGCCGATTTTTAAACATTCCGCTGTTTCTGAGTAAAATGAAGTTCCGCTAATTGGTTTTTTGAATAATTTTCACTGACGCTCGTCTGCCTGGTGATCTAGACCGACCGGGTGTGTTGCTTCAAAAAGTTGTTCATTTGGCGATACTTTGTCGTTTGGATCACGAATTTTAGCTACATGATGGAGGCTCCTTGGTTCACTAGCTTCATAGATGGGAAGTTAAAACCGTCTGAGTTGGCTTAGTTTGCTTGCCATACTCTACGAACTCTGGCTACGCGTGGTTACGACAAAATGATGGCCGCAACGTTACCCAATAATTTGCAGCACTTTCAGGTCATGGATTTAATTTGGTGCACTACCTGGACATTAGTTTGTATACTCAAAAAATTCCGAGGTTTCATCCGTTTCAGCTGCTTTGGAATTGGCAAAATTCACAATTAACTAGCTTTTCCCATAGGATTCATAACATGATCGTAAGGTCACATCGGCGCTAACCAGACTTCGACTACGATGGGATTGGTATTTGGATGTGTTCGATACTTCTCTTAAGAAACTGGCGTAATATGAACTAATCGTAGCATTGATTTTGCAAGAAGCTGAGCGAGCTTGTTTCGCCTCGAATCTGCTTCCAACTCATAAACAACTATATAATTGCTAGTTTTTAGCCGTGATTAAGCCAGATTAAAACAACCTTTTGCGAAGTGGATTTCGTTCACATGAATTCGCAGTGATTTTAGTATGTCAGTGCGGCTACACGTGGCACTGTCTCGTGAAGAATAATAACTTAAATGAGAGTATAATTTTTAAAGCAGGTTTAGGTGTTCCGTGAGAGTATAAATTAGACTGTTGTGAATGCATTGTTCAATTGTAAATGATAATTTATGCAGCAACGTGTTTCATGGAGTGAATATTTAGGATATGAGTGATGGTAAATTTTCTAATTTAACACTCGTTTAAATACCTACATTATAAAGATACAGGCACAACCATGGAAACTCCAAACTAGATGGAAATAAATTTTTAGGTTGGAGGACAGATTAGAGGAACGAGTCGGCCAAAGGAAGCATTTAGAATATGCGTTTCGGCCAAATGATGAACACTACACTGACGGCGCAGCACGGGAAGCATGCGTTGTTTCCGATTTGACGCATTGTATCCGCGGAATCAATTATTGCTTAATTGTATTGTCTGTATATGAGTGTGGCGATTAGGGCAACTGCCATTTCTGGCCACGTACAATATGTGCAAGACTACTAGAGGTAAGAGCCACAAACAATTTTACTTTCCATATACATGCGATGCGGCTTGGTACTCGCTAGTCAGTTTGTCATCGCACTCTGATGATCATAGAAGGCGGAAACGTGTCAGTGCGTGCGAAGAGTTTTTTCCACAACCCGCACAATCAATTATTGTTTAATTAGATTGCAATACGGTCAATGCAATTTTCGGATAAGATGAGCATGCGGACGAGATGGCAGCGGTTAATGTTCTTATGAGGCCAAATGATGACAATCCGTTACACGGCGATAATCGCCATAGCTTTGTTGGATAACAAAGGACCTCGGGTACTCGACAAGACTTTCATCCAGAAAATTTCTATATGATGGTGTGGCGCCAAGACGCAACTTTGGATGCTGGTGGGCTGAAAGGCTAAATACCCATTTATCTTGTCTATCTCAATTTCACCCGAGGAAGCCACTCAAACCCTGCGGTCTGTAGGGAAGCTATTAACTGGTTAAGGGTGTCGGAATTACATGAGATGTAAGCAGCACGTGCCTGCGATGTCTCAGAATATGTTATTAGTAAAACGTGATATGTAATAACTAATTGCAATTTACATCTAAAGCGTTTCATGCATTTATTTACAATAGACAGTATTTCGACCTCATCTGCTGAGAAAGGTGGTGTAGGCGTAGAACTAGACGTGTATGTAACAGGTGCTACGCGTTAGATTTTTAATATTTTCCTCGTATATTAAAAGATCCAATAAACTATTTGGCGAAATAGCATTATATAAATTCATGATGAGCATTTTAATAGAGCAGAGTAGAACAATAGAGATTCAGATTTCGATAGACAATGTTAGTTGTTTCACTGAATTATGCTGTTCAAAGGAATATTCAAGGTATGACGAACGGCTACTTAATTTCTAGTTAAAACAATCTTTTAAACATTGTCTTGATTAGAAGACGGAAAGTAATGACTAAATTTTCGATACAGAGGCATTGCAACCGGATTTCATAATGGGAAGAAACGCTTACATATAGTCCAGCCTAACTGCTGGTTGGTATACTATCTGTTGTGTCTTGAGTGGTCATAAGTGGCCAAGCTTTCCCCAAAAATGCGAAAATTTTTATCCGTTTTCTATCTAATAATGTTTGCACACATTAGCGGTGGCCACGAGGACGAGACCAGAAGGCGAAAAGACCAGAGCAGTACACGTATTGTGTGTTCGTGTTCATCAAAGCTTATAACCATGACTCGATTACTAGTAGTTTGATGAGCGTAGTATATTAGTATAATATCATCTACATGTTTACGTAGCGGGTAGATGCCGTCAACGCTGATGCCAATTCAAATTCTATACATCAGATAACTTATAAAATGGCAAGCTAAACGAGCATGATACTGCTTTAAAAATTGTTTGCGCCTGAACTCATCAACCACTGGCTCCATTGCTTGCAATATTGTATTAAGGCGTGCTCAAAATGCCTGAGTTCAGAGACCTAATCTAAAACACTAAGCGGATTTGTTGAGTTGAAGAATACATAACCAAGCTGATGACCGAATATTATGCGCGTAGACAGAATTAAAAAAAAAATTAATTTCAGTGTTGTAACCAATTTTAGGACGAAATACTGTGTTCATCTTACAATTTCAAGTATTAATCCATGGAAAATAAACCGTGTAATGGAAAGCCCTAAATCTGGATTCTTTCTTACATCAGTTGTAAGTGGTACAAAATATTGTTTTATTTATTCATGATTTTGCTGACAAATTATATGCAGTTTAAAATGACTAATAAATAAAAATGTGCCAATGCCGGGTTTTGTGTACGCGGGTTCTAGCCGTGCACAAACAGTTTCACAAAGATCCGATTGATTATAATTTCAATTTCCTTTTTGTCTTTGATCGGGCTGGATTTGTATTCGTCCCAATGGAAATGCTGTACTATCACATCTTTGTTTCCTGGCGATGTTTCGGTGCGTAATTTCCAGTACCATCCTCAGGCAACTATACACAACACAATACTCACAATAGCAAATTTAAGCAAATGTGGTAACCTCGTTCTGAAACCGTTCTATTTATATTTTATTTTTTGACTCACGAATGGTTTTAAACATAGAATTTGTCTCAGTAACTAAACTCAATATATGCATATGTCTAGCGCAAACTCAGCCCGATCGAAGACAAAAAGGAAATGGAAATTGTGATCAATCGGATCTTTATGAAACTGTTTGCGCAAAGCTAGAAACTGCGTACGCAAAACGCGGCATTGGAATATATGAAACTGGCACTCTGCAATCGAATTTCAAAAAATACTTGTCTAGCAAATAATAATTTGTTATTTGGCTCCAATGACCATCTGGCCTGATAATTGAGAAGATCAGGGCACAAATGGAAAACAGGATTATGTAAAAATTGAATGAGACAGCGACAAGAAAATGTTTATCACCAAATATAGGAATGAGACTGGTGCAAGATGAGTAAGAATAGTACCGCTTGTCGGTTGTAACAGAGCTCAACTTCTAAACATAGCTTTGACTAGGATATCGGCTAGAATGAATTGTTGAGCAATGATGAAATCTCGATCCTCAGTAGAATGCAGAACCTCAGACTATAGCAGCATGAACGCATCATATGTGTAGCATTACAATTGATGAGACTAAAGAAAAACATAGAGCAAAGCACCATTCGAATTTAAAAGGATTATCAATAAGCCTCAGTGAGCGAATGGCGTGGAGGATCCTGAAAAATGTTGGACCATCACTAATGCTTGGTTCGGAGCCATTAGTATAAGGAATAACGACCAGATGTATTATGGGTAAGGAAGGAACAGGCTGCCTTTCCAAGTTAGTGTTGTCTTTGAGAGATTTATTAAAGAAATGAAGATTGACGGCCTTAAATTCGTCGTGTGGTAGTGCTCTTATCTCCGCGGGTGGTGATTGAATACAAATGTTGCCTTGGTATAAAAGTACATTTAGTAAAAAATATTTAGGGTTTCGGAACAACTCAACAGCGATTGCAAATGTTATGTGGCCCGTAGCCATAGAAAATCCGGTCTGACGACCGGCGGGCACAAGCTAGTCAGTCCGGGAATGGTAGCGAGGACGTTGCCGGCTCTAAAGGGGAGAGCTATCATCCCGTTTCAAGTGAACCTTCGAGTTTGGTATAACTGCGCAGTAGCTTATTGTTAAATATGTACTGACGGAATGAGAGCAAGCGTGCCAGACACGAAGTCCAAGTTTCGGCTGCTGAAGGAAACTTTTACAACTGGCATCTTGGCAGATAGTGCTTATCAGCCTTGGTTGGCATACTATCTAGGAGAAGGAAAACTCGGAATAAGAACTATCCTCACTACCTCGACCTTGTGTAGTTTTACAATTCACCTAAAACAATGAATAATACGAATTACTATGTTCGCTTCTTATGGTTATATGACATAGTCACCTTTGGTTTTTGCATGGCTGTGTATGGATTAGATTGAGGACATATGTGTAGCGAGGGTGCATTTCTTCCAATAGAGATTACTCTTCTATGGCGACAAAACGACAAGAGTAGGAAGTCATGAAGAAGAAGGCGTTCTCGATTATCCTGACTAAGAGGGAAGACCTGTTTCGAAAGCACGAGGAAATATGCTATAGAGCATAGGAGGATGTCAACTTGAGAGGACAGCAACAACCACTGGCATAGAATATGAGAGGCAGTGCTTAAGCTTTGTATAGAGTAAGTCTCGTTACAGGGTTCTGCGTCTTGAAGCGCATTAAACGATCATATTTTTAAAGTTTGTATGCAACATATTTGAAGGGTTTGAGATGTCAAATGACTTGAATTTAATGTATAAGTGTTTAAAAGAATCGACGATTTCTATAATTAGGGAGAGGTAGATAGACATCCAAGGATTAACAGTCGGGACTAAGCTTCATTAAGCGAGTTGTATATTGGTTAAGTTTGAGCCCTACTTCGCGAAGTTGAGCCTTCAGTAAGAATGACAGATGAGCGATTGTTGACACGTGGGAGCCGAAGCTACCAGGACAGATAAAAAACTAGCATGTCATCAGCGTATTTAAAATGTTTGAATTGAGTATCCTCAGCCAGAATCTATGAAAGTGTATAATTAAAAACCAAAGAGCCAGGTACTGAACTCAATATTTTTCCTTAAAATTAAATCTTTTTCTAAACAACCTTCACGGCAGGAATCCGGCTTGTTCTTCTCTAGTATATGACTAACACACCGCGCTAAAACGGCGTACGACTATAGTCAGGCGTATATCACGATGGTTATTACACAAGCAAGAATTGCCTTTTTTTAAGATAGGAATTATGATCGACTTAGTTCAAAGAAGCGTCAGTCTTCTCATTCACTGTTGTACAATTTAGATTAGTCTACGTTCGAGAAATTATATCGCAAAAGTCCTTAAATAGGCTCGAGGCAAATCATCGAGGCTTGCAGCTTTGAGACGTTTAAGTGATAGGATTGCATTCCGTATTTCTAACTCTGATGACTGCTCAAGATTAAATTTCTATATTACTAATATCGATCTATTTTTTGGCCATGGGGACTGACGAAAGTGCCTAAGAAGCCTGACCATTGAAGTGTTCATTCCACTGATCAAGATAAATTATTCTATTGGTTATAATATGGTTGTTACAATCATTAATAGTTTAGCTAATTTTTAATTTTCTCGGAACGTTTGCGGTAATACGCTTGAGCATACATCGGCTATTACCTGATGCAAAGTCTTTTTCAATCTCTTCGACCTTTTTTTCTAAAATGATTCGAGGTCGACATTTTGGCTTCGCTTAAATTAGCGTCTTACACGTCTACGAATGTTATAAAACGAGCGAGCTAGAATTTGGCGCCTAGTTTGGAGAATTTATTTTTCAGTTATCCAATGATTATTCCCACGGGAGCATACAGTGGCACACACACAGTAGTACCTGTAATGTGCAAAGCGGAACTTATCCTCGTCCAAACTAAATACGAACTTTCGCCATCAAAATCAGTTAGCCTCCTGATACCATGGGACGAATCAAGCGGTGGTTGTCCAAGCTAACTGATTCTTTGTTCGGGTTGCAACCGCATGAAGCTATCTTATTTTTTCGAACTCCTCAACGGAGAACCGGTAATAGTGCAATTGGCTACGGGAGCTGATGTGTCTGTATTACCAATCACTTGACCATTAAACAACGCTAAACCTACGAGCGCGAATTTGTACCGTGTGAATTGTACACGAAATTATTAATAAATGAAAATTTTTAGTGTATTCTGTTGTAGCGGATACTCAAAAGCACTTGATTTCGATAGAGAATAGGTTAACACGATCGATTATCCAAATAAACGTATATGCCTCTCGAGGCCGAAAAGCACGAATTCAATGAAGTCGATATGCAACTCTAAGGTGCAGGAGGAGACTAGTTTACTGCCCATGTGGTGAAGAGTTTTAAATTTCTGATTGCAGCGAATGTTCAGCACCAACGGTCGATTGTTTTAGACTACGGTTAGAATTAAATGGAGGTTGCGAACCGCCGAAAGTATGTGGTGCTCCTGCAAATGAACTCACAGTAGCGACTCGGGCAACACAAGAAATGATAGAGGCCAGCGTCCTTGAACCATCCTCATCTGTGTTTGGAGTTCCTATGAGTCACGTTTTGACCGGCCGCTGATTTCCTGCAATTCAACTCTGTGACTTAACCTGACCCGTATCCCATGCCGGATCTGCGTGATCTGTTTCAACAAATGGTTTGCCGTGCTTGACGTTAACAGGGATTTTGGCAAATAGGCATTCGATTCGAAGAACGGTGGTGCAGGTACCCTAAGGTCATTTTTAATTCACTCGGGTACCATTTGGTCTGAAGAACGAAACGAATTTGCTTCAAAGAATGATGGACTCTTTCGTATCAAACTTAGCCTGTACAACATTTTACGGTGACGATGTTATTATGTTATCCACAAATGAACACTTATTACGCATTCGGCTGCATAAGATGTCTAGAATAGCAATGAAATTTTAATCGAGTAAATGTTCAGATAGGTCGGAAGGTGGGGTTTCTGGGTCATTCAGTCCCAGCAGAGGCATGTATGCTATTAGATTCGAATGCATAGCCTATCAAGAACTATCAGGTGCCTACTACTAGAAAAGAAGTACGCCGGTTTTTTGGTATGGTGAATTTCTAAAGACTATATCTCACAGTGATGGCGGTTACGCAGCAACCCTTGTCTAAGTTAACTAGTACCAAGTATTGAGTCCACATATATTGGTCGGTTCGTTTATGCGGATTCAATCAGCTTTTATTATTGATATATCATCCAGTCGAAGCTGGTGTTCTTATATATTGACTTTGCTTCCATGCCACTGGCTGGTGCCGTCTATCGCGGACTTGCTGATTATGCCGCGAAGAATTCCAGTAAGGTATGTCGCTCCTGCCAGATGTAACCAGACCCATGCATCGAGTCGCAGCTGCCACTTTGTCTTCATGACCGAACTTTGAAGAGCCTGAAGACTTTCTTCCAGGCCTCCCTGGGCGCTGGATATTGCACCGTATCTGTTAAGATCCAGCAGTATGAACATGATGGCGTCATGCGGTTGCAACCTGGGTAAAGACTCAGTCAGCTTGGAGAACCACTGTTTGATGCGTGCCATAGTTTCAAGGAGCATCTCACCCAGTAATGGTTTGGGACTGTAGAATTCTGAAAACACCTGAGGCTTGGCTTGGAAGTGATCCAACACTCTTCTTTTGTATTCTTCATACGTAAGGTCGATTGACAATTCCAATTGGACTGCTACTATCCGGTCAACTAATTCTTGGACAGTCACGCGCGCGATAGGCTCTTCTAATGTAAATTCTTGTGCCCAAACTTATGTTTCAAATATTTCGAACCACAACTTTAGCCTTTTCACATCCAAAGCATTGGCTTAAATTCTGATGACTGTCGGAAAAAACTCATCGATTCGGCTGAAAACACAGGCATACTTGTTTCTGATTTCACGTAGGCGCGGTCGCAATTATTCAGTCCATCTATATTGGTTGGATCGTTTATGCAGATTCCATCAGAATGTGTTATTAATGCATCATCCAGTCGAGGCTTAAATATCGCTAATTCTGCAGTCAAATTGTTCATTTGCACAGTCAGTCCTTTAATTAACGTTTCCAACCAATCAGAAGCTATTTGTAGCCTTCAAACACGCTTTATTTTTAATCAATTATATATAGGAATTTGCTTGGATAAAGAACATTGATTAAGTAAAACAATTTTACAAATATTTATTATTTATATAATCAAACAAACATTGGTTGCGCGGGCGGTGATAATTATTATAATCAAGGTTGCGATCTTGATATTAGCACCTGACCCATTAATTGCATGTCAGTATAAATTAAGAATTTTATAGTGTAGAAAAGGCAATTCATTCAGTAGACCGGTTTTGTCCTTATTGAGAACTCATCACGTACTGGCCACAATTTGTCGCGGACAGGGCTTGAACCGGGGCACGTCTGCTTCGGAATCTGGTGCTCTAGACACTAAGCCACCCTGCAGCACACCACTACACACAATTATCAGTTTTATACTAACTTTTGTAACTTATGTAGTCTATTTTGCATTTATGTGGAACTCATAGGGAATCCATTTAGACCCAAAGTTCCAACTAACCATCACAGATATCATTACTGAACAGACACCACATAACATGGGGAAGTGGTTTTGAAATGAACATTTGTATAATTAAACGAACATTGGTTGCCCTGGCGGTGATAAAAATTATAATCAAAGTTGCGATCTTGGTATAAGCACTTGATCCATTAATTACTTACATATCTCAGTATAAACTAATAATTGTATAGTGTAGAAAAGGCAATTCATCCAGTAGACCGGTTTCGTCCTTATTGGGAACTCATCTTGTACTGGCCAGAATTTGCCGCGGACTGTGCTCGAACCTGGGCACGTCTGCTTCGGAATCTGATGCTCTAACCACTACACACACTTTTCAGTTATATACTAATTATCTAACTTAGAACTGTTGGTCTAAATGGCTGCCATATGAGCTCCACCTAGAGGAAAAATAGACTAATCAAGTTACGTATTAGTATATAACTGATAATTGTGTGTAGTGTAGTGTGCGGCAGGGTCGCTCAGTTGTTAGAGCACCAGATTCCGAACAGACCATGCTATTTACAGTATCAACAGCTACAGCATACGGCCCAACAACCATGGCCTATGGAGGACATATTAGACTGCCAGGTGAACCCGTAATCCCAGGATCCCATTGAGGATATTCATAAGCGCCTACAACAACTAACTGACTGTGGGCGCCAAACAGGCATAGGTCTATGCAAAACGAACTACACCCACTCGATCAAGGCTCGGCGACTGTTATGGTCGCGAAGGTCGAGCCCATGGCATTACAGGCTGTTAATGATGTCCGTAGCGTGTGGTAAGGGTGAACGAAAAGCATAATACAGCTTTGTTAACATGCCCAATGTACAACGATTATTCGCACTTGATCGTTCAAATAGGGTTCCAAGGCCGACTCCTGAGGGGGAAGCAAAATGACTTTCGACGGATTCGAAAACCTATTAAGAACATTGTCCGCACAAATGAATATTTTGACAGCGGAGTTGGAGATAATTTAGTCTAGGCTAGTTAATTTTGAGGAAATCAGCATGATCAACCAAATCAATATCGTTGAAGCCAACATGAATCTGGTGAAAGCCGAATTAAAGTTACGCTCGTGATTACTTAGATGTTTTACAGGCGAAGTTTCAGTCAAATTCAATTTATACGTAAAAACTGTGGGAGAGGGCCTCATTGTTATTACAATAATTTATATATAACTCAATATATTGTGTTTTCATCCTCCATAGACTTTGTGTCGTCCTGTGCCGATGATGACTATGAAAGTCCAGGTAACTGTTGATAGTTTTACTATGCTTTGCGACTGCTTCAAAATAGGACTGGTGTTTATTTAAAGTCTGCAATCATTTTTTAAATATGACAAGTTATCAACAGTCGCGTACTCAAAGATTGCCTAATTGAGTAACTAACACAAACGTGGCGAAAGACGCAAGAAGGTAATGGTTATGAAAGCAAAGAAATTTCACAGCTGACATTCCAGTCTATTACAATTTATGTGAGATGAAAAGGGGAAAGCGCTGCATTTGGAATTTTCAATATTTTATATAAATAGATCCTCGTTTGTCAATTTACTGTTCTACAATGATGACGACCGTTGAAATTCGAAACGCGAAATCACTTAAGACTGATGATAGTTTTACTGTTGTGCAACTGATCCAAATAAAAGAATATTTTCAATTTATTTCCATCTAAATATTAATTAACTAAGTAATTACTAATTGACATTAAACACAGCCTTAACCGATATTAAAATATGGAATTGGTAAATTATGCAAATTACGAAACTACGTCCAGTATCAAATATGACCATAGTATCGGTTTATATATATATATATATATATATATATATATATATATATATATATATATATATATATATACAATTTCTGGGTTACACACTTTTATTATTCCAATGCAGTAAACTTTGTTTGAATTTGTCCATATCTGCAAGCAAGACACCTTGAGAGGACGGTCACAGATAAGCTTGTGAAAATATAAGGCCAAACAGTAAACCAAGGATCACAGAAACGTAGTTTACTGTCTTGCTAATTTTACTAACAGGTCGAAGAACCGCAGTTTGTGAAGCTGACGATAATTTTACTGTATGGTAAAATGTATATTTAAAAAAATTAGCAAGGCTGTTAGTGATTATTATTAATATGATATTAATAAAACGAAAAAATGCCATATTTAAAATATAACATTGAATGTCCTCTACTGCTAAGTAAGAGTCAAAGCAATAAGCGACAAACCTGTAAATTTATATTTATTCAGTATTCAAGAAACGAATGAAAATTATATTCTATAATATAAGACAATCATATTTACACAATTACGAGTAAAATATATAGATAAGCCATAATGCAACAAATAGCATTTTCATGAAATCAGATCTTGTCTCATGTCCGCCGATTTTTGACTGGATGTCTCGCGTTGTCGTTCAAAGTAGTAGAATGCCTCAAAAAATATCTATCCATTAAGAAAACAGTAAAAGTTTGAATAAAAAAATTGTACACATTTACAAATATCAAAGATTGAGCAGAAAATTACTTAAACAAACTACATGAAACATCTTAAACAATTTAACTTATCAACTGTCTTTACACATACAAGTATATCTTAAATGTTACAAACCCGTAATACGTGCTAATACATCAAACTGATAATCAAAAAAGGATATGATATGCCGGAAGATAATAAATAAATAAATTAATTAAATTGATTCAAACCGAGAATAGAAAATAAAAATTGATGTAGAAGAGGATTGTTAGATACCAACGTGGTTTCAAGTAATAATATAACGTAATTAGTACATAGAAAATTACTTTTAATTAATTTAATAATATAATAATTGACTGGTAAAATGGGAAATATGATAATTTAAATTTTAAGTTAGAAAATAATTTCAATAAATATATTTAAAAAAGGGTTTTCTACAGATAATAAAATATGTATATTGATAATTATATATCAGAAACGTGTTTAAAATGAAGCAGAAAAAGTAAAAAAATATACGATAAATAATTAGTTGACTGCGCAGGATGCGATAACAAAAAGATTTAATATGCCGGAACATAATAAAATAAACTAAATTGATACAAATCTAGAAAAGAAGATAAAAATTGATGTAGAAGAGGACTGTTAGATACCAACGTGGTTTCAAGTAATAATATAACGCAATTAGTACATAGAAATTGCTTTCAATTAATTAGATAATATAATAATTGACTGGTAAAATGGGAAATATGTTAATTGAAACTTTAAGAGTTATAAAATAATTTCAATAAATATATTGAACATATAAAAAGGGTTTTCTACAGATAATAAAATATGTATATTGATAAGTATATATATATCAGAAATGTGTTTAAGGTGGAGCAGAAAAAGTAAAAATATATAAGATAAGCAATAAAATGATTGCGCAGGATGCGGTAACAATTATTTAAGTCAAATTTAGGTAAATACCTATCCCATTGTATCTAATCAGTCACAAAACAAAGAAACACTACCGTCAGCTACAGATACTGGCGCGTTTCAACGTTCCATGATTGTTATCAGAGCACGAGGATAGGCTGCTTAATGAGCATCAAACTGCAATGCATATATATGAAGAAAAAAATGACACATGTGGCTTTCACATCTAGTAGTTCCGCATATATTATATTTGACCGGACATATGAGCTGCATAGTTTCTAAGCAGTCAGGTAAATTAAAGTTTTGTGGATTTTACCGCAAGTATAAGAATAATACAATGAAACGATTATTGATTCTGCGGGTAAATGAAACAATTCTTTGAATTAATTTTGCGAACTTGAGATTGACACCAATCCTAACGTATCAAACTTGCCGAACAAAATAGAAAAAGCAACGTCAGTCGCAATTACTGATGCGTCAGTACAATGCACTCAAGGCTTCTAAGGTAGAGAGCGGCATATCTAATTTTCTATAAAGCATAAACATTGCGGTTTGATCCTCGTTAGTCCCTTTGCCGACGTGTTCTGATAATGATTATGGAAGATCGAAACAAGCTCGTTGTTGCGGCCGACGGTAGTTTTGCTATATTGTACGTCTAGTTAGATGCAGTTGGATTGGTGTTAATCTCAATCTCTCAAGCACACTAAAGAATTTCTATCACTGTCCGAACAATCAATGATTAATTGATTCTTTGAGGTACGAGCCTTAAATAAAATAAATTTCCATAAACAAACCTAACCTGCACAGTATTTGCATTATAGTATTTTCGTGCATTTTCAGTATTTATTACAAAAAATTCTCGGTTTTTCGTCAATAATTGACAGATTGGCAATTTCAGATTCGAAAGACAACGAAAATACTAAGACAAAAAACAACCTGTCTAATGATTGACCTGGACATTTGATTGAGTCAATTTTTCAAAATTCTAAATCAAAAGAAATAGATATTTCGGTAAGAAAAGAAAGCAATTTATCGTAACATCAAATTTAAGGGGGATGCTTTTTCCCGCACAACACAAAAGGAAGTTAAATCGGAATTAACAACGCAAATTTAATGCAGCTAAAATACGAGTTTTATTCAAAGTAACGCACTTGCTTTTATCAGAAATTAAAGAGAAACAGCCTATAATGTCAGTATGTATTAGGTGTTGCGAACCTAGTAACAAATTAGTTCAGTTATGACCAGAAGGATAAACCAAAGACAGCATGAACGGAAAGTATAATCTCATGCACATTCGTTTCATCGCATTGTCGTAGACTATACGATGTTAGCTTTACTATTGCAGATTTACACATTCGTCTTGGAGATTGTACCGTCCTATTATCCCACATTCTTGACCAAAATATATAGTGGGTGAAAGGCGTAATACCGGTTCCTACTGATGAGTCGCCAGTAAGCACGACTCTGTTTTGGCTCTCGTAGTTGATGAGCAGTATCTTCCCAAAAACCTGGTTTAGATGTGCCAGTGGCTAAAGCTTCTTTGAGCTGCCGTCTTCTAACATCTACGCCTAGTACGGTTACTCCTATTCTATTATCGTTAATTTTACAATAAATGCTAACTGCGTGGAGAATCCGACCTCGAGGCTTCATGTGAGTTAGGATAGTTGTATCCCAAGTGTACTGGTCATGTTTATAACATCGGTATCAAAACGACTAACTAGGAACCCAGTTCGTTAGTTAAGACATTTCTATGGAATTGGATGATTACTTCTATTGATGCGTAGCTTGACAACAGGCAAAGCAAGCTTCTACGGAATTGCATATTGTGTTGGGAGTAATTTGTTTTAGTTTTACTTCAACAATTTCGCCTGAAAGATCTGTTAATTTAGATAATTAATTTATACAAGAAATGAGTGATTAAGTTAGATTGATAGCTTATATTAACCACAAACCAACCGGAATCAAAAGCACACATACATAAAACAAACCAAAAACGAAGATTTCTGTTAATAAAACCTCTAAAGTGGATAAACTATCAGAAATAATGTGTATTAGGTGTTGCGCACCGAGTAACAAATTGATTCAAATATGACCAGAAGGACAGACCAAACACAGCGTGAACGGAATGCATAATGCCACGCACATTCCTCAACAAAATATATAGTGGGTAAATGGCGAAATACCGGCTCCTAGTTATGAGTAGCCACGTTTGCGAGCTTGAAGTAAGAACCAATCTCATATTATTTAATCGGTCGAACAACGTACTGAAGGTAGTTTTGCTATGTTACTCGACTGGTTAAATACACTGAAATTGGTACTTACTTCATGCTCGCATACTTGATTTAAAGAAGAGTTATGCATATTATATGCTGTTAATTACAAAATCTTTAGTCCACAGCTAAATATAAAAAAAGAAGCGTATGCATCAACTGAGCATAAAATGGTGAAATGTTTGCATTTGCATTCGTTTGTGTGCTCCGGCATGTGCGTTTCCAGCATCTTGTCTACTGGTGTATAATTTATTTATTTAATGTAACTTAATCACCCACGCTTTTTAATGTTTACAAAATAAAGTATCAGATATTGTAGTCGAGCTGAGTTATGGCGAATTAATCGCCTATTTTACTGTTTTGTATATACCTGCTATAATATATATATATATATATATATATATATATATATATATATATATATATATATATATTCATATATACATCTGTGCAAAAACTAAAAGAAATGTGATCAGATACAAGAAACATTTCTTTCGCATTGTCTTCTCAAATATATCTACTAATGAACATATCTTTATACATAAATTGGAAAGCAAAACAAAATAGAAATATGTGAACATAGAGAGAGTGTGAAAAACGGTAACCAATCAAATTGCGTGCGTCACATCCAGTTCAAGCTCAATGCTTGTACGTGCCTCTTCTGCTTGCATAAATTCGGCTGCAATTTGTTTATCCATAAGGCTTCGTATGTGGCTAGCTCCCTTTTGTTTTTTGCATTTAGTAATTACTTTGAATGCTACTTCTGGAGAACATACGTGAGATGTTTCGATGATGTGTTGCGCAATAGCAGGCGTGTATTCACCATTTCATTTAAAACAGGTGTTTATATATATATATATATATATATATATATATATATATATATATATATAATGTCAAATAAAGTATTATTGAGAAAATATAAGATATAAAATATATGACCAAAAACAACGGAAATTCTTACTTCAACCATAATGAGTAGAATTATCATCCATTCGAGACGAGAAGAATGCCTAGATCGAAGGTGCTCAGAAAGGATTTCTGTCAACTCACAGCACATATCCAATTTTGAAGTCAATATCTGAGTACAATTACACAGAATAAGTTAATAGTTCATATCTTTTGTTATTAGAGCCAAGTAGAGTTTGCATGTAAGCGAAAAGGACATGCACTATAAATGTTAACGTAAGATAATTGCAATAGTATGAATGATCACATGACAAAGATGAAAAGTACATATCACAAACATCATCAAACAAATATTTTTAAACATTGCAATTAAAATTACTTGTTTGTCTTAATGTACTCATAACACGTGCTACTGTGCTGATGAAAACTAAAAAATAAACCATATTTATTTAGAAAAAACCAAATATGTAGTTCATCAAATTTCTAAAATTATATACATAAAACGAATGAAAACTAGTTAACACAACACTTGGTATTGCATGCGATGCACGAAATACGTGGCACATGAAAAGCTGCACAGCTCTGAACCAAATGGTCATAAGTTCTATGTCTCCCAGCAGCAGCGCTGGCTCTAGCTGTAAAGTTACACAACAAGGACATCTTTTTCTCCATCTTATGCAATATAAATCCTACACTGGAAATAAATTTAACGAATGTATGCAATAATAGTAGTAATACGGTGGTTGGCCATTACAATGGGGACTGAGGTAGGATGCGGTTCTTTACTTTGTGGGACATCAAGTCGCAATCGGTTAATGCTGTAGATGTAAATGTATGCGAGGCCACTACACAGTGAAGAAAGCAGGAGCGGGCTCGACACTATTTTGCAAGATGAAATCAGTCATTTGTTCAGGGCATGCAGCGTGATTTACAAACGACTGTATTGCATGGACGGATGAATCAAGATATTTATTCGTGACATGTGAACACGAATTGCAGATGTCCGTTGCCTAGATGCGTCATCGAATTGAAATCCCACAGCAAATTACCCGAACTTAATTGAAGTTTGATAAGACAGGAACTAATAACCCGTTCTGTTCTGAGTTAAATCAATGTTTTTAAAAAAAACTATTGTTAACAGAAGAAACAACCAGCGTACCGATTTTGAATAATAAATTTGTGGCATAGTAGGTTATCATCAAATTTGGCTACGTCACGTGTCCTAGCAAAGTATGTCAATGACTAAGATTTAGTTACGTTAAGCGAAATCGTAGGAAAATATTATATCCTCGAAAAAGATATATGTTTGTAAATGAACCAATACAAGTGAGGTATCCCATTTTTCTTTAGAACTAGCCGGCGTTTGTATTATTCAAATACAGTCCTGATCTTATCGCTTATATTAATTTCAATAATTAATTTTACTTTCAACAATCTATCTTCAGAGTCACAATTCACGACCAACAATTAAAAGTATTTTAAGCTGATAGGAGTACAATTAAATATAATGCAGAGAAACATTAACACGCGTCAGTACCAAAAAGCCTTGTAGAAAAAAATTAATTCCTGTCTTCGAAGCATATAATAACGATGCATAAAATTGAAAACTTTTACGTAATTTGAATTATATTTTCTATAGATGAGATAACGTCTTAAATGCTATTCGTAAAATTACATATTAACATTCAGATATGCAGGTTGTTAAAGACATAACTGCAAACACTTACAAAATACAAGACAACCAAACTTAAACAAAAATAGACAAATAGCGAAAAAGATCAAACAAGGCGGATAACGTAGAAAAAACAGAAAAAACAAGTTAATACTGATAAGGCATAAAAAGGTTTTACTTTAGTTCTCGAGCTGACGCTGAGAGCTTGCTTCAAATTGCGAAACAAACGTTCAACTCTAGGTCGTTCCCAGTAGAAATCTGGTGTCTCAGTCATATTGCGGCTTACAGTTAACGTGTGCCTTTTGAAAAACATGAAGATGAAAAAATGATAGAAAAACTGTGAAGAACTACTGGTTATAAATCAACTGGTATTATACACAATCTTACTTATAAAAGAGTAAAAGCTTACACAACAAGCAGATTATGTTCATAGCCTTTTTAAAAACGATCAAATAATCAATCTCCAAATTTCATTATGATTCTTCTGGTGGCTACTGATACTACGAGATTTGCTTTGACCAGAAGGTGACTCAATTACTCCTTGAATACAAATAGGCATAAGAAATTGTATCGTAAAACCGTCTCGTATTTCTTGTCCAAATTTCCAGTGTGCAAATGACATAGACACGACTCCTACAGATGAGTCGCGAGTAAGCACGAAAACGCATATGCACGTGAGATTATAACTTTCGATCATTCTGACATTGGTTTATTCATCTTGTCCACATTGAACTAATTTGTTACCAGGTACGCAATATCGAAAACACAATTGGGTACTTTTCTGTTATCGCCACATCAACGAAAATATTTTAATATATATTTCAATAATAAAGTTAAACTTTAAGGACATACTGTGAATACTAATTTTTTATATTGGTGTTTAAAATTAAACTATATCAGAAAGAATCGCGTCAAATGGTTTGCGACATTAACAAATTTGCGACGAATAACACCTAAGGAACTCCGATATATATCCAGATAGTCTATATCGACCGGTTCTACATTATATTATATATTATATATTATATATATAATTATTTTATTGTATTAATTACTTATTACATATTTAAAAGTATAATTATTACTCTTTATATTAAAAAATTCTTTTCATATATTGATAGAATTAGTTATTACAAACTTCTGATTATACCAAAATAATATATATATATATATATATATATATATATATATATATATATATGAGAACAAAATAATGTACCTATGAAATAACATTTATTAATAAATCTTATTTCTACCAGTATCTACAGCTATTATTCTGGATTCATTAGTATATTCGTTCATCCAATTCCAACTGTACATTTGTTGTAACCAATCCCTCTCTTCGTTATGTCAGTCTTTGTTTTGCGCAATTTAGACCACTCCTTTTGCGTAACGTCCTTTGGTGTGTCATCGATTTCATTGTAATTGCGTCCGTAATTGTTGCGTGTGTCGTATTTTGCAAAACGTAGGCTATTTTTGAAGGCCTGTCAGTTATGTCTTTGTTCCAGTCCAATTTAATTTCTTTTTGAATTATTTTCTGCACGTTTAAGCAGGGCTTCAGCTTATTAATTACAATAGCTTCAAAAGCCAGAAGCATTTTTTCCGTTTTTGCCTTATACAGAACTGAAAAAATGTTACTACTAGCAGCATGACCTGTGAGTAGTACATGCTCGCAAATAGTTGATTTTTGTGCAGGACCTGCAACCCTTGTTAATAGTTTTTGAGGGAGATTCTGATTTATTCTAGTTTCGAGCCTCTTTTTTGATCTGCCGATGTACTGAGCGTTGCAGGTACATTGAAATTTGTATACAGACAAAGGAGGAAAACAAAACATCCCAGAGAGTAACGCTTAGTGTTCCCTTTGGAGGTGATCTTCCAGCTGAAATCTTCAAAAGAAAATTAATTCAAGCGACTAAAGCACAGTTTCCATCAATACAGGTGAGAGTGGTGTTCAACACAACAAAACTGATGTACACGAATGAAAAAGATAGCCTCTCTGTGACATATATATATATAATTAGCCAATAAATGATTGAGTGGGCGGTGATAACAATTATTTAAATCAAGGTAGCGAGCTTGATATAAACACCAATCTCGTTATATATACAGTTGTCAGTACATACTAAGTATTGTATAATGTAGAAAAGGCAATTCATTCGGCAGACCAGTGTCGTCCTTATTGGGAACTCCTCAAGTACTTGAAGTTTCCAATAAGTGCGAAATCGGTCTCCTGAAGTTTATTTGATCGACTGAATGTGTGGTATGGAGGTCTAGGATATAACGATATTATGTACTGTTGAGTTGGGTATTTCTCTTCAAGCCATATTTGCTTTCTCTTAAAAGATTTTCAATGGTTATGTGGCAATAAGATATTAGGATTTATTACTCATTACTTAACATTTATATTAATGATAATCAAGTATTTGCGGAACACAAAGAAAAATTGAAAAATATACATATCCAGTATGGAGGACAAATAGTAATGCGAAATCAGACAAAATATAGATTATGTTAAATAATACACTGGTTTTAGCAAGGCGTCGCTTACTTTAGCTCAAAAAGTTCACCGGTTTTTCTCATTACTTGCGATTGGCTGAAGTTAAATAATGTCCGATTCATTTTCATTTTCTACAAATCATTTGAACGAAATAAAACATTAATAACAAAAATAAGCACGGTTAAATGCACAGACAGATGATTACAAGAGCACCCAACAAAAAAGCGCTCCAAAAAGACTGGGACCATAAGGCCGAAAAGGCAATGCTCACGAAATGGACCAATGGAGAATGAAAAATGCAGTCGGACTTCCGCTGTTGAATGATGGGAAAAATTCTGCTCCTGTTCGGCAGAATAAGCATCATCAGTCACCTGTTAATGATTTTCTTTAAAGCCAGC